>JXCR01136571.1:58032-70037 GCA_002079205.1 Phalaenopsis hybrid cultivar | reverse complement strand
GATGAAGCTATCATAGGATCCAATCTACCTAGTTACAAGAGGAACTTGTAGAGTTTCAATCCATGATCAATTTAGGCAAATATATTGTTTCCTTGATTTAATGAGTTGAAGCTCAATTTCATGATTTTGGGGAGTTTGCTTGGCGTCTGTAACGCCCAAATTTCAAGACAAATAAAATTCAGCATATTTGAAAAGTATCTTAAATTTTGTGCACCTTAGAATTGATTCGAAACAATTTTATAAAATTATAAGCCTTGAATCAATCAATTTTATATAAAATATTGTATGTAAATTATAAACGGATTCAAAAATATAAAATTTGAAATATTGCAGTTGTATTAACTTAATTAATCCTATATTATCCTAATTCATCCCTTAATCTCTCGTACCTGCATTGTTCCCCGCAGCCACACGACGTTTATTCCCTTTGTTTGATGGAATAGGGAGGCGAGCGTCAAAGTCCTTTCCCTCACCCCATTTTCTCCTCCCTTTCCCTTACTGTAGGATCGACAAGTGAATTCCGCGAGACTCTGCGCTTGATTATTGTAGCGCAGAGCAACTCACAATCCTTGCAAATGGCAGGGAGGCGAGCAGCCACATGGGAGCTAAAAAGCACGATATAAGATTCCAGTGCAATTTTTGTAAGCACGAATCTCTCTTTCATGTCATTTGAGACTTTCATTTTGTTCTTCACCCTTTTGTTTTGAAGTTTGTCCATTTTTCATGCTTCTCATTTTTGGAGCCGTCGGAGGCGCTGATTTTGTGCAAGAAGTGTCTTAATTGATTTTCGCGAGCTTTTAAAAATATTTTTGCAAGAAATCAGTGAGCAGAAAGATCTGAGGTGATTGGAATGAGAGAAAAGTGAAAATTTATGGTTTCAAGCAGACAAATTTATGTTGGAAAGCCTTTTGAGATATATTTTGGTAAGTAAAATATATATTTTTGGGTTAATGCATGTTATAAGCCAAATTTTATGAAACATTATGTTTTCTACGAGCCCTGGGTTATCTATATGATGCGGCGAGCTCGAGACGAGCATGTGGGCACTCGTCGTAGAGCTACCTCATCAAGTCAAGTGAAATAATCTTGTGTTAATTTAAGAATTTTTTTTTAAAATTATTATTAGATTTTTTAGTTGATACAGATACATGTAGTATTTTTTGCATATTGTAAATGTATACATACAATTGAAAGTATGAATGCATATTTACTTTTCTCATGATACATGCAATGTTATGATCAAACAATGCTACGTATGACTATGCTTGTTATATGAATTTCCCGCAGAAGTTCATTTGTTATTCTTCATGTCTATGTTATATATAATGCCTTCTAAATGCTTGATACATGATTGATTATTCAAATTTCATAATAAATGTGTGGGTAGACTATTACATGGGTTCTTGCAAGTGCACTATGTAAGGATGTAGTATTCCTAACTCTTGATATTTGTACATGGATGAAACTCTGGGAACTATTAGGATTAGATGGTGATATAACGTTAATGAACTATGGCTATCATGGTGGTTATTAATAACTGTTATGTTGGGGGAAGCCCAATATTTATTGATAGTTTATATAGTCTTTGGGACAGGGTGACGACTCGTTATGAAATGACGAGGAAATAGTTGAGTCATATACATTAAACAAGAGACATTGCTATGAAATAGATCTATGAAATTACATTGTTATGATTACATACGATCAACAATATATGANCTTGAATCAATCAATTTTATATAAAATATTGTATGTAAATTATAAACGGATTAAAAAATATAAAATTTGAAAATATTTTAGTTCTATTAACTTAATTAATCCTATATTATCCTAATTCATCCCTTAATCTCTCATACCTGCATTGTTCCCCGTAGCCGCACGACGTTTATTCCCTTTGATTGATGGAATAGGGAGGCGAGCGTCAANATTAACTTAATTAATCCTATATTATCCTAATTCATCCCTTAATCTCTCGTACCTGCATTGTTCCCCGCAGCCGCACGACGTTTATTCCCTTTGTTTGATGGAATAGGGAGGCGAGCGTCAGAGTCCTTCCCCTCACCCCATTTTCTCCTCCCTTTCCCTTACTGTAGGATCGACAAGTGAATTCCGCGAGACTCTGCGCTTGATTATTGTAGCGCAGAGCAACTCACAATCCTTGCAAATGGCAGGGAGGCGAGCAGCCACATGGGAGCTAAAAAGCACGATATAAGATTCCAGTGCAATTTCTGTAAGCACGAATCTCTCTTTCATGTCATTTGAGACTTTCATTTTATTCTTCACCCTTTTGTTTTGAAGTTTGTCCATTTTTCATGCTTCTCATTTTTGGAGCCGTCGGAGGCGCTGATTTTGTGCAAGAAGTGTCTTAATTGATTTTCGCGAGCTTTTAAAAATATTTTTGCAGGAAATCAGTGAGCAGAAAGATCTANATTTTTCATGCTTCTCATTTTTGGAGCCGTCGGAGGCGCTGATTTTGTGCAAGAAGTGTCTTAATTGATTTTTGCGAGCTTTTAAAAATATTTTTGCAGGAAATCAATGAGCAGAAAGANGAAGCTATCATAGGATCCAATCTACCTAGTTACAAGAGGAACTTGTAGAGTTTCAATCCATGATCAATTTAGGCAAATATATTGTTTCCTTGATTTAATGAGTTGAAGCTCAATTTCATGATTTTGGGGAGTTTGCTTGGCGTCTGTAACGCCCAAATTTCAAGACAAATAAAATTCAGCATATTTGAAAAGTATCTTAAATTTTGTGCACCTTAGAATTGATTCGAAACAATTTTATAAAATTATAAGCCTTGAATCAATCAATTTTATATAAAATATTGTATGTAAATTATAAACGGATTCAAAAATATAAAATTTGAAAATATTTTAGTTCTATTAACTTAATTAATCCTATATTATCCTAATTCATCCCTTAATCTCTCGTACCTGCATTGTTCCCCGCAGCCGCACGACGTTTATTCCCTTTGTTTGATGGAATAGGGAGGCGAGCGTCAGAGTCCTTCCCCTCACCCCATTTTCTCCTCCCTTTCCCTTACTGTAGGATCGACAAGTGAATTCCGCGAGACTCTGCGCTTGATTATTGTAGCGCAGAGCAACTCACAATCCTTGCAAATGGCAGGGAGGCGAGCAGCCACATGGGAGCTAAAAAGCACGATATAAGATTCCAGTGCAATTTCTGTAAGCACGAATCTCTCTTTCATGTCATTTGAGACTTTCATTTTATTCTTCACCCTTTTGTTTTGAAGTTTGTCCATTTTTCATGCTTCTCATTTTTGGAGCCGTCGGAGGCGCTGATTTTGTGCAAGAAGTGTCTTAATTGATTTTCGCGAGCTTTTAAAAATATTTTTGCAAGAAATCAGTGAGCAGAAAGATCTGAGGTGATTGGAATGAGAGAAAAGTGAAAATTTATGGTTTCAAGCAGACAAATTTATGTTGGAAAGCCTTTTGAGATATATTTTGGTAAGTAAAATATATATTTTTGGGTTAATGCATGTTATAAGCCAAATTTTATGAAACATTATGTTTTCTACGAGCCCTGGGTTATCTATATGATGCGGCGAGCTCGAGACGAGCATGTGGGCACTCGTTGTAGAGCTACCTCATCAAGTCAAGTGAAATAATCTTGTGTTAATTTAAGAATTTTTTTTTAAAATTATTATTAGATTTTTTAGTTGATACAGATACATGTAGTATTTTCTGCATATTGTAAATGTATACATACAATTGAAAGTATGAATGCATATTTACTTTTCTCATGATACATGCAATGTTATGATCAAACAATGCTACGTATGACTATGCTTGTTATATGAATTTCCCGCAGAAGTTCATTTGTTATTCTTCATGTCTATGTTATATATAATGCCTTCTAAATGCTTGATACATGATTGATTATTCAAATTTCATAATAAATGTGTGGGTAGACTATTACATGGGTTCTTGCAAGTGCACTATGTAAGGATGTAGTATTCCTAACTCTTGATATTTGTACATGGATGAAACTCTGGGAACTATTAGGATTAGATGGTGATATAACGTTAATGAACTATGGCTATCATGGTGGTTATTAATAACTGTTATGTTGGGGGAAGCCTAATATTTATTGATAGTTTATATAGTCTTTGGGACAGGGTGACGACTCGTGATGAATTGATGAGGAAATAGTTGAGTCATATACATTAAACAAGAGACATTGCTATGAAAGAAATAACATTGTTATGATTACATACGATCAACAATATATGTACATGGTTTTGATTATACTTATGATTGCATGGTTACAAGCTACATGTTACATTCTAGTCTTAATTTTTATGCTTCTTACTCTATTTTCATGTTTTCAATCATGCTAGTATGTTATTACATGTGTGTGTGGACATTTACAAATTTCTACAAGCATGCACATTGGTTCCTTTTCATGTATAATATCTTATGTTAGGCTTGATTGTTTCTTTGAGCTCGTTGTTGTTCATTTTTCATTGTTATCTTCTAGGTAGGGTCAACGAGCACCGAGGCAAGTAGCAATTTGTGCCTTTGTATAGCTTTTACACAATAGTTTTGGAAGCTTGTATATATATTTTGGATACATAGTTTTATTATATTGGATTTAGAAGCTCTGTATAGTTTTCATTTTTTAGATGATATAATTTTTATGCTTCCAAGTATGTATATGAATGAGTTATGTAATGCAATGTATCACATATATTGCGACAATCAAGTTACATTAATTTATCACCCACCGGGTCTTGATTATACTAGTCTGGACGAGTTCTGGTGTGAGTTGGTATGACCAAATTACCAGCCTCTGTCACATCTCAGGAGACTCTTAAAGGGAGGCTAATTGAGGTGTGATAGAAAGTGGTATCAAAGCATGATTTTTGGATAAAGAGAATGATGGCAACGTGTTGGATTTTGAAAAAGTAAGAATGAGATCAAATATGAATTGATTTATACAGGGTTTTAATTGATGAATTTGGGATGAGTAACCCTTATGACTTAAGGTGTCACATGTGCATAATAAAATCATTATAGGATAAATTACATGTGAATAATAAATTTTGCCAATACAAATGAACATGTCTGGAGATGAATCAGAAAGTACCGAGGGCCAATCTTATAGGCCAAGAGCTGAGCAAGAAATAAGATCTAAAAATGTTTTAGACAAAAAAAGATAATTGAAATGATAATTAGAATAAAATAATTGAAGACACTAGAGCTAATGAGCTACAAGGCATCGTTCAATTGATATTACAAGTAGCTGATAAAATGACTGCTATCGAAAGATCTTCCACTAGTATAGGGTCCAGATCTAAAATTAAAGCAGAAGTGGATCGACGCTTGAAGATATTTCGGTCTTTCAAGTCATATGCATTTAAAGGTGTTTGTCACTCGACAGTTGCTGTTGATTGGCTTTTGAAGATCAAAACAATTCTCATTGTTATGATTTGTCTATAAAATAGAAAAGTGGTATTAGCTACATCATGCTAAAAAGCGAAGCAGAGAGATGGTGACAGGCACAACATAGAGAAAAATTTCAGTCAATACTTTTTTGCAGATTCATTGGAAAGAATTTGTTAAAGGTCTTCAAAGATTAGTTCATTCTGCATTCTTCCAGATTAACATTTCAAAAAAAAAGTTCTTCAATCTAACTCATGGGTCCAAGGCACTTATGTAATATAGGGTCACTTCTCTTTCTAGGATATGCACTCTACAATTCCAATAGTCAGGAGAAAAAATGTCACAGATTTTTGCGCAATCTCAGAAATTAGTTGAGGTTGGCATTAGTGCCATTTGAAATCAGCAATTTCGCAGTGCTCATTGAAAGAGCCAGAAGAATAAAAAAGGAGTTGAACTTTTCCAGTTAGCAATAGCAACTTGAGGCAAGCAAGCAAAAAGATTTTGGCAAGAGAGAATAATTCTAAGGAAAGAAATATAAATGAGAAGCTGCCTCAAATGGAAAAGCCAATTTATGAAAAATATGAAAAAAGACACTTTGGGCAGTGCTTGATTGACTCTGAAAAATGTTACAAATGTGAACAGTTATGGCATATTTAAATGAATTGTCCAAAGGAAAAGAAGAGAGACAATAGAACAGTAACAATTCAAGGACGGTAACGACCTAGAAAATTTTTGGAAAACAATCAACCCAACATAACTCAATTTTTTTGAAAACCTTGTATGCAAATAAAAGGTGAAACTTTAAAACATAGAACAGAGCAACCAATAAAAGCCCAAGTTTTTGCAATTACCCTTAAGAAGTCAAAAATTTGAAGAAGTGATTACATGTATGCCTCTAATTCAAGATTAGCTTGACATTGTTCTATTCGATTAAAGTGCATCACATTTCTTTATTTCTGATGAGTTTGTTGTTAGTTTACATGTTGATATTATCCATTTACTCATGTTTTATATGTTAGTATGTCATCGGGAAGTGGTTATTATGCCAAAAGAAAATGTATAGTGCATGTTCATATTCAAGATATGAAGTTGCCAACATAGTTGATTATCATACCAATTCAGACATTTGATGGCAAATTGGGAATGAATTAGTTGGTAACTCATTTTTCTACAATTGAATGCTGGAAAAAACAAGTAAAACTCAAATTTTATGAGAGAAATCTTATTATATATTATGTGAATGAATTGCACAATCTTCCTTGATTAGTATAGTAAATATTGAAAAGTATTTGTTAAAGATGAACTGATGTTCTTAGCCAAATTAAAATGGTCAAATAAATATGTACAAGATTTGAAAAATATTTCGGTGGTTTCAAAATTTCATGAAGTATGAGGAATTATCGGGGCTACCACTAGAATGGGAAATTAAAATCGGTATTGATATGCAACCAAGAACATTTGTAATATTCAAATTTCTATAAAGGATAAATTCAAATAAATTGTAAGAATTGAAATGTCGATTATAGGAATTGATGGATAAGGGTTTTATCAGACCAAACAATTCATCATGGAGTGATATAGTATTGCTTGATAAAAAAGATGGATTCATGTGATTATGTATTGATTACAAAGAGTTGAATAAGGTGACAATAAAAAATAAATATCCTTTGCCTAGGATTGATGAGCTCTTTGATCAATTAGAAGGTGCAACTGTATTTTTTTGAATTGAATTACGATCGGGATATTATCAAGTCAGAGTTAACAAGACGGATATAATTAAAATAATTTTTTGGACCGATTTTGGTCATTATAAATTCTTAGTTATGCCTTTCGGCTTAACCAATGCTCATAAAATTTTCATGGACCTAATGAATCAAAATTTCAAGCGGTAAGTGAATTAATTTGTTATTATTTTCATTGACGATATTCTGATTTATTCAAGATTTGATGAAGATCATGCCAAACATTTAAACCTGGTTTTGGAGCTGCTGAGACATAATCATTTATATGCAAAATTTTTTAAGTGTGAATTTTGGCTGCGAAGCATTACATTTTTTGGACACATTATCAACAACCAAGGAATTTCAATAGATCTTTAGAAGGTGAAGGCAATTGTAGAATGACCAACTCCAATGAATGTTACAGATGTACGCAGTTTCCTTGGTTTGACTAGATATTATAGGAGGGGTCGTAAAGGGTTTTCATATATAGGTACGCTATTATCTAAGCTGATGAGAAAATTTGTTCAATTTGAGTGGATTTCATAGCATAGTATTAAAGAGTTGAAGAAATATTTGGTTACTGCACCAGTTTTAACTATTTCATTAGGCGCGGAAGGATTCCAGATTTAAGTGATGCATTACTAAGAGGCTTGGGTTGTGTTTTAATGCAGAATAAAAAGGCGATAGCTTATGAATCCAGATAATTGAAGCCACATGAAAGGAACTACCCAACGCATGTTCAGGAGTTAGTTATTGTAGAGTTTACTCTCAAGATTTGACGATATTATTTTTACAGCGTGAAATGTGAAGTTTTTATTGATTATCAAAATTTGAAATACATTTTTACACAAAAGAGCTTAAGCTAAGGAACTAGAGCTAATAAAAGAGTATGATTTGGATATATAGTATTGTCCAAGTCGAACATATATTGTTGTTGATGCTCTGAGCGTAAATCTATAGATAGAACAAGTTGGATTATCACTCAGAAGCTAGAGTTGATTAAATAAATTGATGTCTTGCAGTTGGAAGTTAGAAAACTAGAAGAGAGTGGATATTTACGTAAGGTGGAAGTACAACCAACTTTAATTAATATAATTAAAGCAGCTCAAAAAAGATAATAGTGAATATTCAAAATGTTGGGTAATGTGGAGACCCGGTCCACCAAATTTAATTAGCTTCTTAATTAAGTATCCCACATACCTCTCACCTACCACATCCCACCTACAGCTCACTTACCTCCCACCTACCGCTCTCATGGTTTCTATAATAGTCTCTTTTGCCTGNAACCAACTTTAATTAATATAATTAAAGCAGCTCAAAAAAGATAATAGTGAATATTCAAAATGTTGGGTAATGCGGAGNGTTTTTATTGATTATCAAAATTTGAAATACATTTTTACACAAAAGAGCTTAAGCTAAGGAACTAGAGCTAATGAAAGAATATGATTTGGATATATAGTATTGTCCAAGTCGAACATATATTGTTGTTGATGCTCAGAGCGTAAACCTATAGATAGAGCAAGTTGGATTATCACTCAGAAGCTAGAGTTGATTAAATAAATTGATGTCTTGCAGTTGGAAGTTAGAAGACTAGAAGAGAGTGGATATTTAAGTAAGGTGGCAGTGCAACCAACTTTAATTAATATAATTACAGCAGCTCAAAAAAGATAATAGTGAATATTCAAAATGTTGGGTAATGTGGAAACCCGGTCCACCAAATTTAATTAGCTTCTTAATTAAGTATCCCACATACCGCTCACCTACCACATCCCACCTACCGCTCACCTACCACATCCCACCTACCGCTCACTTACCTCCCACCTACCGCTCTCATGGTTTCTATAATAGTCTCTTTTGGTTAAAAGGAAATGCAAGCCAAGCAANACCACATCCCACCTACCGCTCACCTACCACATCCCACCTACCGCTCACTTACCTCCCACCTACCGCTCTCATAGTTTCTATAAATAGTCTCTTTTGGTTTAAAGGAAATACAAGCCAAGCAAGACCAAGCCAAGTCATCTTGAGAGCTAAGAGAAAGAGAGGACGAGAAAGAGAAAGAGGAAGGGAGAGAAGAAAATAGAGATTTTCTTGTAAACATTGAGACACTCGATGGTGTAATTCCTCGAAGAAATAAAATCCTCTGCAGCTCCGTGGACGTAGGCAAATTTGTCGAACCACGTAAATCGGTGTGTCGCTCTGGTGTTTTTTCTGCGTGCAATTTTTTTTCGTTCCAATTTTTTGCTTTATTGTTATCATTTTTCACACCAACTGGTATCAGAGCTTTGGTTCGAATATAAGGAAGAATGATAGGTGGAGACGAAGTGATGACATCGGGGATCGAGAAGTTCAATGACACATATTTTACTTACTGGAGAATGCGGATAGAGGACTACCTCTATGGGAAGAAACTTCATCTTTCGTTATTGGGAAAACGACCAGAAAAGATGGACGAGGCAGAATGGAATCTGTTAGATCGACAGGTTCTTGCGATTATACGATTAACCCTGTCGAGATTGGTTGCCCACAACATCATCAAGGAGAGGACTACTGCAGATCTCATGACGGCTTTATCAGGTATGTATGAAAAGCCATCGACGAATAACAAGGTGCATTTGATGAAAAAGTTATTCAACTTGAAGATGGTGAAAGGTGTCTTTGTTGCTCAACACTTGAATGATTTCAACACTATCACAAATCAGTGTCGTATGTTGAAATTAATTTTGATGATGAGATATGTGCGCTGATATTATTGTCATCATTGTCAAATAGCTGGGAAACCATGAGGATGGTATTAATATTTCTGCAGGTAAATTNGTGTAATTCCTCGAAGAAATAAAATCCTCTGCAGCTCCGTGGACGTAGGCAAATTTGCTGAACCACGTAAATCGGTGTGTCGCTCTGGTGTTTTTTCTGCATGCAATTTTGTTTCGTTCCCATTTTTTGCTTTATTGTTATCGTTTTTCACACCAACTGGTATCAGAGCTTTGGTTCGAATATAAGGAAGAATGATAGGTGGAGACGAAGTGATGACATCGGGGATCGAGAAGTTCAATGACACATATTTTACTTACTGGAGAATGCAGATAGAGGACTACCTCTATGGGAAGAAACTTTATCTTCCGTTACTGGGAAAGCGACCAGAAAAGATGGACGAGGCAGAATGGAATCTGTTAGATCGACAGGTTCTTGGGGTTATACGATTAACCCTGTCGAGATTGGTTGCCCACAACATCATCAAGGAGAGGACTACTGTAGATCTCATGACGGCTTTATCAGGTATGTATGAAAAGCCATCGACGAATAACAAGATGCATTTGATGAAAAAGTTATTCAACTTGAAGATGGTGGAATGTGTCTTTGTTGCTCAACACCTGAATGATTTCAACACTATCACAAATCAGTGTCGTATGTTGAAATTAATTTTGATGATGAGATACGTGCGCTGATATTGTTGTCATCATTGTCAAATAGCTGGGAAACCATTAGGATGGTATTAGTATTTCTGCAGGTAAATTTAAGCTGAAATATGATGATATTCGTGATTTGATTTTAGCTGAGGAGGTGCGCGGGAAGGATTCTGTCGAGGCCTTGTGTTCAAGTTCAGTGTTGAATGTTGATTCCAGAGGGAGATCACATGACAGAAACTCAAACAGAGGAAGATCAAAATCAAAGTCTGGTCAGCAGGCAACCTGTTGGAATTGAGGGTGGACATTAAGTGGTGTTCTCAGATAGCACCTGGAAGGTTACCAAAGGAACATTAATAATGGTTTGGGATAAGAAAACTGACACACTATATATAACTACAGGTTTACTCAGGCGTGGACACATGAGTCAGAGGTGCATTATGGGGAAGCAGAAGAAGGTCCATTTCCTGAAAAGTGACGGAGCGCCAAAGGCAGGAAAACCAGACCTTATACAGACAAATGGTGGAGAAACACAGAGTTATGAAGAAATCTTGCAAAATAAGAATTCGAGCAAGTGGGAGCTGACCAAGAAGGAGGAGATGGATTCCCTGCCAGGGAATCAGACTTGTAAGCTGGCAGAACTTTCACCAAGGAAGAAGGCATTGCACAATAAGTGGGTGTATCAGATGAAGACTGTGTTTGGTGGCAGTAAGAGGTACAAGGCTGAACTTGTTAAAAAGGGCTTTCAGCAGGGGCAGGATATTGCTCATGCAGTGGGAGTTGTAAGCAGATACAAGAGTAACCGAGGAAAGAGCTTGGTGGTATGAGACTACGTTGACGGTGATATGTCAACTGAGGGTGTTACTCGTGAGAAACTAAGTTGTGCTCAACTTCAGTTGGTCTTCTGACATGAAGACAGGGGCTTCGAGTTGCAGAGGTGGAGGATATCATGTTTGAGGAAACCCGGTCCACCGAATTTAATTAGCTTCTTAATTAAGTATCCCACCTACCGCTCACCTACCACACCCACCTACCGCTTACCTACCACATCCCACCTACCGCTCACTTACCTCCCGCCTACCACTCTCATGGTTTCTATAAATAGTCTCTTTTGGTTTAAAGGAAATGCAAGCCAAGCAAGACCAAGCCAAGTCATCTTGAGAGTTAAGAGAAAGAGTGGACGAGAAAGAGAGAGAGGAAGGGAGAGAAGAAAATAGAGATTTTCTTGTAAACTTCGAGACACTCGATGGTGTAATTTCTCGAAGAAATAAAATCATCTGCAGCTCTGTGGACGTAGACAAATTTGCCGAACCACGTAAATATGTGTGTCGCTCTGGTATTTTTTCTGTGTGCAATTTTTTCTCGTTACAATTTTTTGCTTTATTGTCGTCTTTTTTCACAACACAAAACTCCTATAACAATGTCAATGACGAAAGAGGACAGTTACGACTATTGATAAATATGACATT
>JXCR01136571.1:7617-56258 GCA_002079205.1 Phalaenopsis hybrid cultivar | reverse complement strand
GTATCTTTGTACAGCTGTTGCATGATTGTTTTAGGAGTTTTGTACAAATATTTTGGGTGTGTAATTTTATTATATTGGATAAGGTTGAGTGCACCAAATTTTATTATATTGGATAAGCTTTATACAAATATTTTGGATAAGGTTGAGTGCACCAAATCAATTTTCAATTTTGGTGTGCTTAACTTAGATTAGCTTGATTCAACGTTTTGAGCTTCCTTGAATGGGATAAATATGCAATGGTGGATTTCTAAGAAATTTAGGAAATATATGGATAAGTAAAGTCCATTTTGTTTTGACTTGATGAGTTTAAATAATGATTACCCTTATTGATTTGTTTATGAGTTATGAGATTTTTTGACTTGGTTTGAGCTTAAAGAGTGCAAATTTGGTTCTTAATGACTTCATAAACAGATAGGATTCATTAAAGATAAAATATTTTAAATAAAATTAGTTTGGTTCAAGTAGCTCCTAATGAGTCATTTGGGTCAACTTAATCAAACTAAGTATGATCAAACCTCAAAATGATATGTTAATTAAGTATGATAAATGCTTATATAGGTCTTGTAAATGTTCACTCACCCTGTAAGTGTATCAAGATTATTTGAAACTAATGTTAGATTTATTTTGATTGATTTGATTCATTGAGAATCTTTAATAGATCAAATGATTGTTCAACTACTTTAGGTTTATTAGTACAATGCATTTGAATTTAAGTCGAGTNGACTTCACGAACAATTTCGAACACGAGCTTATTTCAAATAAACTGAATTTCAAACGAACCGAACACGAACACGAACACAAGCTTTGTTTGTTTGTGTTTAGTTTGTTTACACCCCTAGACAAGAGCTTCGAAGTCCTCCCCTTCACCTAATTTTTTCCTTTGTTTCCCTTACTACAACGTTGGCAAGAGAATTTCGCGAGCCCTTGCGCTTGATTACTATAGCATAGAGCAAGGGAGGCAAGAAGCCACTTGAGAGCCGCAGAGCATAGTCCAGAGTTTCGGGGTAATTCTTGTAAGCATGAATCTATCTTTCATGTCATTTGAGACTTTCATTTCCTTCCTCACCCTTCTATTTGAAGTTTATCTTATTTTTCATTTTTTTCTCATTTACAATAGCCGTTGGAGGGGCCGTTTTTTTTTTAGCAGAAATGTCTTCATTGATTTTTGTGAGCTTTCTAAAAATATTTTTTTCTTGAAATTAGTGAGGAGAAGAAAGGTTTGAGATGATAAGAATGAGAGAAAAANTAATATACTAATATAGATATTATATATTTATATAATATAAGTTATATAATTAATATAATATTATATATATATTAGGGATGTCAAACTGGCTTGTCGTTCGCGAATAGCTAGTGTTTGGCTCATTCGTTAAGAAACGAACACGAACAGTGACTTCACGAACAATTTCGAACACGAGCTTATTTCAAATAAACTGAATTTCAAACGAACCGGACACGAACACGAACACGAACACAAGCTTTGTTCGTTTGTGTTTAGTTTGTTTACACCCCTAGACAAGAGCTTCGAAGTCCTCTCCTTCACCTAATTTTTTCCTTTGTTTCCCTTACTACAACGTTGACAAGAGAATTTCGCGAGCCCTTGCGCTTGATTACTGTAGCATAGAGCAAGGGAGGCAAGAAGCCACTTGAGAGCCGCAGAGCATAGTCCAAAGTTTCGGGGTAATTCCTGTAAGCATGAATCTATCTTTCATGTCATTTGAGACTTTCATTTCCTTCCTCACCCTTCTATTTGAAGTTTATCTTATTTTTCATTTTTTTCTCATTTACAATAGCCGTTGGAGGGGCCGTTTTTTTTTTAGCAGAAATGTCTTCATTGATTTTTGTGAGCTTTCTAAAAATATTTTTTTCTTGAAATTAGTGAGGAGAAGGGTTTGAGGTGATAAGAATGAGAGAAAAGNATTACATGTTACATTATAGTCTTCATTTTTATACTTTCTGTTCTTTTTTATTGTTCTTTACAATAATAACATATTATTACTTGTGTGTGTAGACATGTATAGCTTCCTACGAGCATGCACATTGTTTCTTTATATATATATAAAATCTTATGTTTACCCTGATTATTTATCTGAGCTTGTTTTCACTCATTANTTCCTACGAGCATGCACATTGTTTCTTTATATATATATAAAATCTTATGTTTACCCTGATTATTTATCTGAGTTTGTTTTCACTCCTTCATTGTTGCCTTCCAAGAAGAGGCAACAAGCATAGGGGCAAGTAGTCAGACGTATCTTTGTACAGCTGTTGCATGATTGTTTTAGGAGTTTTGTACAAATATTTTGGGTGTGTAATTTTATTATATTGGATAAGGTTGAGTGCACCAAATTTTATTATATTGGATAAGCTTTATACAAATATTTTGGATAAGGTTGAGTGCACCAAATCAATTTTCAATTTTGGTGNTATTTAATTCCTTATGTTAAATAGGGGAATTTGTCGGCCAATACATTGGTTTCGCAGACCAAACGGATGTCATAACTTTCTTTAGTTTATTTGATCGAGCCTCACCCTCAATTCTTGTATTCATCCTTCGGGATAGATATAAAATTTGAGGTAAAGCGCTCTTTCATTTAAACTATGAAAATTATGGGGTCAGTTTGACTTCATCTTTTTCAAAAATAAAAATTTTTAAAAAATGTCCTTCCGAAGCGGGCAACGGGATTTCAATTCCGATGACCGACAGCTTCTTACGGGCAAACCCCATACCAAAAATAGTGCCGACAGCTTCTCAATAGTTTACATTCATTTTAAGTTCATTGAGAACTAAATGCTTGGAAAAAATTGTTTCCTTTCTTAGTGATCTTTAACTGCTCACTAATAAATCATTTAGTTAAACATTTTTTTACCAAACCTCTAAGATGAGTTAACATGGTTCTAGGCATCTGAATAGTTTTTTAATATCTTTAGACCCAATACTAAGGCATTGGTTTGAATATGATTAATTAGTTTGCTTTAATTTATAAATGATCTAGAGGCTCAATAAGTTAACCCCCTTGAACAATATCAAAGGTTTAGGCCTAAGCGTACTTGACCCATTGGAATGATCCTAAAATAGTATATGATAATCTAAAATAAATTCTAAGTCTAAAGGAACCTGGAGTTGGCCAATTACTTGTCGTAGGACTTAGTGTTAAGGTTAGCTAGCACAAATATCATTAGAAATAGACCTAAGAAAACCCTAATTGGTTTGTAAATATGAAATAAATATAAAAAAAATTAATTATATTTTCTAATAATTGAACTTTAATCATTTTACTTACTATCCAATGAAACAATTTCATGTTTGTTGATATGAAACATATATCCTACCAACACCTAATGTACCTTTCATCATCAGTAATTACATATTTTATAATTATTGATTATCAGTTAAACCAGACTTTGTGCTTACTCTATATCGTAAATTTAACAAGTGTTGATTTAAATATTGATAAAAAATTTCATCCAAAATAATGTTCACATTTTGAACCTACTCCTTTATTAAGAAATATAATATTTTATGTTCCAACAAAGAAATTTTATAAAAAAACTATAAAGCACCACTAGAATCTTGAAATGTTAGGATGCAAACAAAAAGTATCATTTTATTTGTTTTATTTATAACATGCTTTCATTGTTAACTATATTCTATGTTTCTATGAGTTCTCTATCATTTCTCTTACCCAAGCTTTAAAGTATTTTTTTTTTCTTTACCAATTAGACATTGAAGATTAACGACACGTGGAGAAGATCAAGAGCACATGGATATGTTGATTTGTGATGTTTACTAAAATGATTACTAAGATTTTTAGTTAAGTATTTTTTATTGTTATTTTTCTTCCTTAATCACCACGTTATGGACATCCTTTAAGGGCATAATTGTATACGTTGGAGATTTATCTTAAGAAGGCACTACCTTATTTTCATTTGACCATATATATATTAAGTGATAAAGTTGTTTCATTATCTAAATTAATACAATGTCTTATTTACTTCATATAAGAAAATTTATAAGATTATCCAACTTTTCATCTATCCATAACAAATTGTTGTTGACATATTTATTAATAATAAGCATTTATAATATTTGACTTGAACAAGGCATGCTCTCCTTGTTCTTTTGTGACTCATTTTGTTAATTACTTCACATATTTTTCATTTTTTACTATTTCCCTAGAACACCATATTCTATCAAATTATTTTTTATATGTATGATGGTCTCTTTCTCTTCATAAACTAGACTGTAGAAGCTTATGAGAATTATATATATATAAGAGTTATATAAATCTTCCTTAATAATTTTATATTCTATTACATGTTTTAGAATTATTTATCAAAATTTAAAAATAAAAAGGTTATAGTAAATTAATTTAAATACTAATTTATAAAAACTAATATTTAAATTATATTAATATGAATATAAATCACACATTTATTATATAATGTTAACAAATTTAATTTGTTCACACTTTATTAGTTATTCAACTCAATCCTAGAAAATTTTTCTATGAGAAATTTATTCACATGCCTTTTCTAATACTATAATAGCTCATATGCAAAAGGGTAGCATACTGACTACCGACTGACTTTATATTGGGTTGTAAATTTCTTTCTAGTTTTATTCTTAGCCTTTAGAACATTCCTTTAATTTGCAATATGTTTTTATTAAACCCTTTCAATAAATCCTGTTATGATAATCTTTCTCATAGACATTGAAAATATGATTTTTTTTTTCCACCATTGATAATATTACTATACAAATAATCATAATTCCATAGCACTCTATCAACAACGGTCAAATATTTAAATTATAAATATCTTATAAGTACACTAAGTGAAAGCATTCTTATGTTCTACAATTTGATAATTATAGTTATAATTTAGTAATTATCAATTAGTCTTGATTCATCTTCTTGAACTCATTAACATTAGAAGGTTCTCCAAGGCCCGGCTCATATTATTAATGTACATTTAAATATGTCCAACTTTATATTTTAACTTTTAGTATTGAGTAAGAACGAGTAAGTTTCATCCCTTACATCATCAAATTTCTTTAAAAGAAGTTGTTGAATCAAAGATTTAGAGATTTGTAGGAGATTATCATTAAATTTTTGCTTTAAAGGTGATTCAATGAAAACTTTTAAATTATTTTTTAACTTCAGCCACTACACCACCAATGATATTTGTTATTTGGACTTTCTAATACCTCTTTATATGAATAATTTAAATCAAATTGAACCCATTTAATGGGGTTCTAAATAATGTGTAAGTCATCTTTTCATAGAATTTGAACCTCACATTCTAAGATATTGTATAGTTCAAACCCTAAACCTTGAATTCAAATTCAAACTTCTCTTTTAGCATAGGGTTTAAACTTGAGTTTGAACATGGTTTAATGCATTGTTGATGCTATGATATTTTAACTCAAAATTTGAAATATAAGTTTAAGAAAGCTTCAAACATGATTATAATTCTTGATTTGAGGTTCAATTGAAGTTAAAAAAGGTTGACATTACGTTTGGGCTAGATTCAAACATAGTTCAAATCTCACGATTTTGAACTTAGGGTTCCAATGTTATATTTTTTTAAACCAAAAATTCTAAACTTGTGTTTGAAATCATCCTTTTTTTAGGCTGGTGAGGGTAATAACACAAGCTTATTAATGCTAAAGATATGAAGAATGTAAGATAAATACAAAAATATTAAAACTCATCTTATTTAATTTTGTGCACTGAGCTGAGTGTCATAAAGTGAAATTAGGGATAATTGTTTGTGGAAAGTAAGAGGGATAATTTTCTGCACAACTAAGCACATTATTTGTAGATGAACATTGTTGGAGGAGATGGATATTCCTTTTGTAACATAATTGAGAATTTGATGTGAATATGATGAATTATCCCTCATATTTCAATATAAGTTCAACAAAATATTTGGGGATATTTACCTAAATTGCATTGTATTAGGAATGTTAGCCAAATAATGTGCTTCCATGGGTGGGTTGTTTGCTTGCAAGTATTTAAGAAGCCATCTAATTTTATATACAACATAAATAAGATACACAACAATTTAATTTCTTCATTTAATTTGATTAATTATAAAAAAGAATCTAAAATTTATCATGTTCAATCAATTGTAAATGAAAATTAATTTTAGAGCACGAACATACTTAAGATAAGAATGGTGACAAATCGTGAGGTCATTAAAATCAAGAGGACAAAGGTGGTTGACCACGACCAGGTCAGAGGTGATGATGGATTGCCATTTATGCAATGCTAACGTGGAGGACATATGGTTGTCGAGGGTTGTTGGTTGATATGTTAGCAGGTCGGGAGTTTTTGGAGTGGAGACTGTGAGATCATCTACATAGAGGTCACGAGGGTCACCGGTTGCTAACATCTATTGAGAAGACCATGGTAAAGAGAGATAATCACCATGAGGTCTCATTGCAGTCCACGAAGTCAAATGGGTCACAAAGCATGATCTCAATGAGATCATACATCGTGCATTATAAAATTATGAAATTTATATAAATATAAAATAAGTAAAAATTGAACTAAATAATNTGGGGATATTTACCTAAATTGCATTGTATTAGGAATGTTAGCCAAATAATGTGCTTCCATGGGTGGGTTGTTAGCCATCTAATTTTATATACAACATAAATATGACACACAAAAATTTAATTTTTTTCATATAATTTGATTATTATAAAAAAGAATCTAAAATTTATCATGTTCAATCAATTGTAAATGAAAATTAATTTTAAAGCACAAACATACTTAAGATAAGAATGGTGACAAGTCGTGAGGTCATCAAAATGAAGAGGACAAAGGTGGTTGACCATGACCAGGTCAGAGGTGATAATGGTTGCCGTTTATGCAATACTAACGTGGAGGGCATATGGTTGTCGAGGGTTGTTGGTTGATATGTCAGCAGGTCGTGAGTTTTTGGAGTGGAGACTGTAAGATCATCTGCATGGAGGTCACGAGGGTCACCGGCTGCTAACATCTATTGAGAAGACCACGGGAAAGAGAGATAATCACCATGAGGTCTCATTGCAGTCCACAAAGTCAAATGGGTCACAAAGCATGATCTCAATGAGATCATACATCTTGCATTATAAAATTATGAATTTTATATAAATTATTTTCTATTTATTTTTCCTCTAACAAAAAATATAAAATTAAAAATCCCTCTATTTAATTTAATACACTCCGTGCATAGAGTAATCCAAACAAATTTCCATCTTTTTATTTGTTATGATTTTATTTGTTATTTGTTCTCCTTTTATTTTTAATTTTTTTTTTTTAGATCCATCAAACCAGTTCTTTCTCCACANAAAATCCCTCTATTTAATTTAATACACTCTGTGCATAGAGTAATCCAAACAAATTTCCATCTTTTTATTTGTCATGTTCTCATTTTATTTGTTATTTGTTCTCCTTTTATTTTTAATTTTTTCTTTAGATCCATCAAACCAATTCTTTCTCCACGCTCCCAATCAAATCCTCCTACTCGCTCAGCTACCATGAACCCATCCCTACTCTCCCTCACTTCTCCTTCCTCTCTCCCCACCTTCCTAAATCCGACCAAATCACCCTTTCCAATCCAAACCGAATTCCCTAAAACCTCCATCCGTTCATTCCCTTTGAATGTCCAATGTTCAGCTCTCTCCGTTGCCATCGATGCCTCCCCAGGCATCTCCAATAGCCCATCGAAGCCTTCGGCTGCAGAAGTCTCCCGAACGATTATGGAGCTTTCCTCCACCGGCACACTTTCTGCTATTTCCCTCCAGGATGGTTGGCCGCTGGGTATCGGCACTCGCTTTCTCGTTGACGCGCACGGCACTCCCGCGCTGTGCCTTAATGAGCCTGGGAGGTTCTTCGCCGCTGCTGGCCCTTCCAGCTTCAATGTGCAAGTAATGTTTTCTCCGTGTTAGGCCCAAAGTTTTTCATTTTGATGGGTTTCTGGTGCTTTTATTNCCTTCCAGCTTCAATGTGCAAGTAATGTTTTCTCTGTGTTAGGCCCAAAGTTTTTCATTTTGATGGGTTTCTAGTGCTTTTATTGCTACCTTGAAGTGCAGCTCAAGCAGAGCAGGTCGAGGATNTGTGCTTCCATGGGTGGGTTGTTTGCTTGCAAGTATTTAAGAAGCCATCTAATTTTATATACAACATAAATATGATACACAACAATTTAATTTTTTTCATATAATTTGATTATTATAAAAAAGAATCTAAAATTTATCATGTTAAATCAATTGTAAATGAAAATTAATTTTAAAGCACAAACATACTTGAGATAAGAATGGTGACAAGTCGTGAGGTCATCAAAATGAAGAGGACAAAGGTGGTTGACCATGACCAGGTCAGAGGAGATAATGGTTGTCGTTTATGCAATACTAACGTGGAGGACATATGGTTGTCGAGGGTTGTTGGTTAATATGTCAGCAGGTCGTGAGTTTTTGGAGTGGAGACTGTAAGATCATCTGCATGGAGGTCACGAGGGTCACCGGCTGCTAACATCTATTGAGAAGACCATGGTAAAGAGAGATAATCACCATGAGGTCTCATTGCAGTCCACGAAGTCAAATGGGTCACAAAGCATGATCTCAATGAGATTATACATAGTGCATTATAAAATTATGAAATTTATATAAATATAAAATAAGTAAAAATTGAACTAAATAAGATTTCAAAATTTTCAATAAATTATTTTATATTTATTTTTCCTCTAACAAAAAATATAAACNTTAAAGTGGACAGAATTCTTCAGTTAGAAGATTTTAAGGAGGTATCTCCAAATTCCTGCCTCTATTCCTCCCTCCAAATCCCCACTCCCAGTACCTAAGAGAAGAAAAAAAAAAAAACATTTTATAGTTTTATGAATTCAAGCTGTTCAAGGGAAATGTCAGATCTTGCCTCCATCAATATGCGGATATATGATAGTTTCTGCCAGCCACCATGAAAAATAGCCTTGAAATAAACTCTGTACGTCTATAATTTGATCATTAACTTTTATTAATATTATTTTTTAAATGTATGATTCCTCGTTGCTTTTTGCAAATGAGTTCCTTCATGCACGCAACTATGAGGTTGCATGTCTGGTTTGGAAGTCCTCGAGCCAAGAATGTTATCTTGAACTTCATTTGAAATTACCAAGAACCAAAGTTTATAAACTTTATTTAATTTTTATTGGTGTACCAAGCTTGTACTGAAATAAATGTTAAATTTGCAATGATGTTAAAATAATATTAGTAATGTTGATACAGTGTTTTCTTAAGATTACACTATTTGTCCTATGTGAAATATGATACAATTGACATGCAAAACTTTTCATTCACTTTGAGATATTAATGAATATTATATAAGAAATAATCAATAGTGTATCACAATAAATATATACATTCAACATGAGACATATGCATAAGAACTTTTGGTATGTGCTTATTTTATTTATCATAGTTCCACTGAAGTTTATTTTGATTTAAGTAGGAAGTTAAACAATGGAAGAAATATTTAGGAGTAAATAATCTTAGGATTGACAGAAGAAAGACATGGGGCATAGTAGATGAAATTTTAGTAGCTATAAAGTTGATGATTATCAATCAACATTGTTAAATGATGAAGTCATATTCAATTATGATCATTTTAAGTATCGTTGAGTTATTGCATTGAAGAATAGGGATCTTGATGAGGATGTAAGTCTAAAGTTTAAAGTTAAGAGTTAATAAGTAAAGATAAATTTTATAAACTTCATCCATGCTTAGCCATGCGTTATGGACTGTTTGGCATCGAAGAAGTCACTAATGTTCAAGTTTGGAGGAACTGAGATGATTTATGTTTTGTAAAATTAGGATTAATAAAAATAAGAAATTATTAGATTATATAGATGGTGGTTTAAGATTTGAGAATCGAAAAGTGACTTCGTGATTTGGGCATATACAATTGAAGTTATTCACCAATAAATATATAAGTAAAGATAATGTGAAATGATTAATAGGAAAGGGGAGACATATGTAACATGAATAGATACAAAGTTGATTTGTGAAAGATAGATTGAATGCCTCATGCAACCTCAATTNACATTTGAAAGGTAAAATAAAATAACTAACAACAAGCATGACATAACAAACTATTGGATGGATTTCAGTGTGTTGGTGATGATCAGCGAGGGGTTAGTCATATGAAGAAGTAGCAAAGAGTGGGTGAAGGGTTGAAAGGGGTGGCAACATCAAAGGTGGAGGACGATGACAACGAAGAGGAGTTGCGGTAATAGCGTCAAATTGGAAGGAGAGGAATAGATGGTTGAACTGCTGGAGTAACAAAAAAAAAAGAAGAAATGACTGTTTCCAGCAGCTATAGTGCGGGGGATTGTCGGCGGCAGTGATAGGCAATGCAGAAGACTACACGACAACAAGACGACAATTGTTCATGATGGCGATAGCGAGGACAAGTGGCTGGAATTGGGAACTATAGGAAAAATAGCAATATGCGGCTGTTTGGGGCAGCCTGCAGTAGTTGAGGGCAGTCGATAACGATGTTGAGAGAATGTGGAAGGGGATAAGGAAGATAATCATCACATGAAGACTAAGATATAGTCAAAACACCACNTAATGATCCAACAATACTGGAAGTGCCATGTAGCCTTGATGAGTGTGTGAAAAAAGTAATTGATTTATTTACGGCTAATGACACTTTTGGTATAGTTAATAAACTCAGTGATCTGAAGGTTTTTATTAAATGCTTTTTTGGCTTTGATGAGCACATCAAAATTCCATTTTACCCTTGTGCTTCTTGCCTTAATTTGGTTATTATGATATCGTAGGTTATTTTGTGATTAGTATAGTTTGTCTGAGAATCTACTTTTATCACAAGATAACAAATCATATGGTGATGATTAACTTGGACTTGAGTCAAATCAGAGATGGTTAATTAGATAAAAATGAATAACAATTGTTGACTGTCCTTGGCTATTTGTGGATTCGATAAACCATCAAGAGACAACTTTCAATTTCCATTTTTGGATGAATTAATCTGATATTCATTTCAATTGGGAAAATATTCAGGTTGACGAAAATAATTTGTATTTTAATTTATTTTGAGTTGTATCATAAGTGAAAAATTGCTTGTTGTAGCTTTAAATAAGATAATAGTGCTCTCGTAATTTTTGGGGAAGCGTATGTCTAATGAGAAAATAGTACTCTCATTTTTATGGAAGTATGGAACAACTTTTTTAATCATCTTATAGAAATTTATGTATTTTTTATATGCTTCTTATGATTAAGCATGATATAGAGCTTAAAATTTACAAACATTTTGAAATCGGAGTTAACCCAAACCACAATAGCAAAATAAAATATTATAAATGAAAGCACATAGGTTGTTACAACCAGCACATTTGAAAGGTAAAATAAAACAACACGGGACCCGGAAATCTATAGTAACAACAAACATGACATAACAAACTATTGGATGGATTTCAGGGTGGTGGTGATGATCAGCGAGGGGTTGGTCATCTGAAGAAGTAGCAAAGAGTCGGTGAAGGGTTGAAAGGGTGGCAACATCAAAGGTGGAGGACGATGACAACGAAGAGGAGTTGCGGTAATAGCGTCAAATTGGAAGGAGAGGAATTGGTTGAATTGCTGAAATAACAAAAAAAAAGAAGAAGAAATGACTGTTTCCAACAGCTATAGTGCGGGGGATTGTCGGCGGAAGTGATAGGGAATGCAAAAGACTGCACGACAACAAGACGACAATTGTTCATGATGGCGATAGCGAGGACAAGTGGCTGGAATTGGTAACTATAGGAAAAATAGCAATATGCGGCTGTTTGGGGCAGCCTGCAGTAGTTGAGGGCAGTCGATAACGATGTGGAGAGAATGTGGAAGGGGATAAGGAAGATAATCATCACATGAAGACTAAGATACAGTCAAAACACCATNGCCGACTGCAGTAGTTGAGGGCAGTCGATAACGATGTGGAGAGAATGTGGAAGGGGATAAGGAAGATAATCACCACATGGAGACTAAAATACAGTCAAAGCACCACCTAGACTCCTAGGATACAATCCTCAAAGGGAAAAAGAGATATCGTTGGCTGTTTTGATACAAAACACATGAAATATCTAACCCTGAACAAATACATAAATAAATATATTAGAAGAGGATAATCAGGGGTGGCCCACGACAAACTCCTCATGTAGCAAAGTGGTCGGGTTGCTGCTCACGCGGGACTTTTTGTATTCGAGACTCGATTCCGCTTCATGCCTGTGATAGTGTAGGAGGCACTCCCGCATCGGTCTCATGAGATTGGGAATGCTTTGATCTCTTCTATCAAAGCTTCTAGCTCTTCAAAGTATAATGTCAGGCCGAGCATTTTAACGGTGGTGGGGTTGTTGTAACTTTCAAGTAAGTCAAACCTGTAGGTGTTCTCCTTCTAAAACACAATCTTATAGAATAAGTATCCATCATCCTTTAGCGTAACCTAAGCTGGAGCTATTTATAGATGTACATTCTCATAAAGTAACCCTTGAGTCATTAAACCCCTAATTTGTTTCTTCCACTCATAATCGGCTAATGTATTTGATAAATACCCATGTAAGGAAGAATCAACTCTAGGATGAAATCTGTTGCAAGCTGAGCCAATCTCACTAGAAACCACTCAGGAGAGTCATTTTCTTCTCTTATATGACCTGGATCCCATTGAAGAATTTTTTTTCCCACCAAGCTCCTAAGACAATTTACAATAATATGGTTTATCCCCCTTGTCTTGTCATATGATGGTGGGTACACTGTTGAACTGAATTTAATATCCGAATAACTTCATCTGATTTTTCACAAGTAGCTGAAAAGC
The DNA here is from genome assembly GCA_002079205.1 of Phalaenopsis hybrid cultivar. Taxonomy (NCBI): domain Eukaryota; kingdom Viridiplantae; phylum Streptophyta; class Magnoliopsida; order Asparagales; family Orchidaceae; genus Phalaenopsis; species Phalaenopsis hybrid cultivar. The sequence goes on along the minus strand of JXCR01136571.1, from coordinate 43,401 downwards.
TCATCTCTGATATGTTGAGCCTCCCTTAGCAGGTACAACTTAAGGAGTCTGTATATCTGAAATGTTTGAATTTCTATTATCTGGGGTTGCCATGCGCTTGGTGTCGGTTCTTCGAACGCAAGATCATCTTGGACAATTACTATTAATTTGATCGGAGTCTCTCTCATGGACTCAGTTTGAACTACATGCATTACTTCCTTATCAGTTAGAATCTGATGTTTCTTTGTGTCTTCACCTTTTTAAGTGTCTACTGTGTATTGCCGATTTTTTCAATTATGCCCTGCTCAATGAAATAGATTGTTACATTGGTTGTGCAATTTGATTCAATCTGCCCAAATTCATTGCATTTGAAATACTTCTGGGCTAGGATAGATTTGGGAATACAGATTAGTTCCACTTTTCTCTCTTTTGAACTAGTGCCTCATCAGGCGGGGTTGGCTTGGATGTTTAGTTGGGTTTACTTCCATTGCTTGATTCTGAAGTTGTATTATGTCATTATGGTGTGACAGTCATTCGGTGATGCTGCTGCAACTATTGAGGCCTTACGCACATATCCTGCCTATAACCTACAATGTGCGGGCAAATACTGGTGCTGCATTTTCTATTCCTCTTGGACTAAATAGTAATTTTATCTTTTCCCTTACGCTAGCTTAGTTGATTCAAAATTTTCCACTTGTTGGCGGCTAGTTTTACCATTATGTTCGGTGGGTCATCCTGATACTCAAAGAAAAGTTCCACTGTTTGGAGCCATTTGATGAACTTGTTTGGATCCAAGTGGTCGTCAAAATGTGGCAAATTCACATTTACTTCAAAATTCTGGCTTCTGAGATATTTCTTGCCATCTTCGGGATAGAGGTTTTCCATCATTGGCATCTGTATAGTGGAAGAGATTCAATTCATTCATTCGATCTAACAAGTCACTATTGTAGCTATTGGTGACTCATCTGATTGCTGTCCTTTTTCTAATTTCATTGAGTTATTGTAGCACTCAACAAAATTATCGTTGTATCTTTTTCATGGTAAACTCTTGATTGGTGTCTGGGTATTGCCGCTTCGGTGACATGATTAGAGTTTGAATTTGGTTAGGTGGAAAATGATGTAGGGTGGGAAAGAAAATTTGTGGGTGGCCAATTTAAAAAATCAGCAAAGGAAATGATTTTTTGGTGTTGGAGTTGAGTATTTGTGGATGCTAGAAACTCTAGGATAGGACTAGGATTAGACTAGCTCTGATACCAAATGATATCGAAGTTAACTCAAACCACAATAGGAAAAACAAATATTATTACTAAAAGCACATAGGCGGCTACAACCAATGCAATTCAAAGGAAAAATACAACAACATGGCAACCGAAAATCTGTAATAACAACATACACGACATAAGAAACTCAAACTGGGTGGATCTCGGGGTGATGGTGGTGATTGACGAGGGTTTGGTCCTCCGGATAAGTAGCAAAGAGTGGGTGAAGGGCTGAAAGGCATGACGTCAACAAAGGAGGAGGACATCGACAATGAATGGCAAGAGTTGCGGTAATGGCAGCAAGCCAGAAAGAGAGGAACAAATGGCTGGGTGGCTGGAACAACAGAAAACAACAGAAACAATAAGAAACAGTTGTTTCTCGGTGGTTGCAATGATAGGGATGTCGGCGGCAGTGACGGGAACGCAGAATGCAGGAGACAGCAGGACAAGAACAGGACGGCTGTTCGAGGTAGCAACAACGGGGACAAGTTGCTGGAATTGGGAAACTATAGCAAAACGACAATATGCGGCTGTTCGGGGGCGGCTGCAGCAATGGAGGGTCGGCTGGGAATGTTGCTGGGAGGATGCAGAAGGAGATAGGGAAGATAATCACCACATGGAGTTCAAGATACAGCCGACGCGCCACTCAGAATTCTAGGATACAGTCATCGAAGAGATGAAGGGACGCCGACGGCTGTCCAAATACAAATCATACGAAAAAACTAATTCTAGACTCATATGAAAATTAATAAATAATAAAAAGATAGCTAGGAGTAATCCATGAAGATCGTCTGACTCTTCAAAAGGAAAATAAGCTGTACCGGATTAATGTAGGCAGAGCAGCTGGTCGATGCTTGTGTGGGACTTCTCCGGTTCGGGGCGCGATCCCGCTTCACGCTCGCAACAATGTGGGAGATGCTCTTGGGTCAGGTTGGGTAATGCACAAGCTCATTGTATTGCACAATCTTTTCTTTATTTAACTTTTTTGAGCACTTGGTATAATCACTGTAGGATTGTAGTTGGGTTTGTGTTTTTCTTCACTGAACTAGCTAAAAAAGCCGTAGGATGTCCCCATTGTAATGTGCAATTTATTAGTCTTACATTTTATAAGGAAAAATCAATAGGTATGATTAGGACCTAATCTATATCTTCTCTCAGTGACTAAAAGTGGTGTGCACTCATCGATATTACCAATGTTAAGGCCATGGAAGGTACAACTGTTTGTGGCATAAGTTTAAGGCCATGTAAGGTACATTAAAATTGCATTTTTGTTGTTTTATGGCATGGGTTTATTTGGGTGTCGTTACATCACCTAAGCCAATCTTATCAAAAGTATGTTGCAATCTACCTTTCTTAGACTGTACCATACTGGCTAATTGAATTCCATTATACAAAAATACAACTTGCTGAGAATTTTGGGGACCTTAGATACTCTTTTTAATTTATTTCACGCTATTTCAACTACGAAAGTGTTTACGAGTTTTTAAATAATGGACGGAGAGCCTACCCTTCCAAGTAAAGCCCCCTTTATCCCACTTGCAAATGCTTGAAGACAATTTTGTAAAAGTTGCAATACCTGGCAAATTTAGTTTTTTATTACTTTTTGTCACAGACTACCTATTACTACCCTTATGTCATATTATTGCTATGTCTGATGCTGCTGTGCTGCCACTATTGCGTGTTATTATGTATTCTTTCAATTGGCTATTATGTTAGCATTGTTAAGCAACCTGTTTTGCTCTCTGCTATTTGAGTGTCACAACTTGAGATTTTCTATTTCATTGGACTCTTGGCAGGTTTGATTTCTTTGCTTATGAAAAAGAAAACAAAATTATGCTTCCATTTAAATTTCTACTTTTTTCTGGATAAATTTTATTTGTTAACATAATCTTTTTTTGGAATTAAATTAGATTGATATTGTACCAATCATATCTAGTAATTTGGGAACGAGGAGTGGCTTGTAAAAAAAAAATTTTGATTGAATATATATATATATATATATATCAATCTTTCGCCTGTTGGATGTGTGATTTTTTCAAATGTGGCACATTTGCGACTAACTAATTATGGAAGAATACATCTCCTTATGCACACAAGGTGCTTTTATTTATTATTTTGATAATTTCATTTTTTATTTGATTTTTTCCACATATTTTCTAATTTGGCTAGCTACAACACTTGACTTTGTTAAAATTTAATATGGTTAAAAATTAATTTATTTATAAATCACATTATCGATTGGGTTTCGCCTCTCATATTTGTTGTTTGCATATAAAGAAATTTTATTGCTGGCTTATTTAGTGATTTTGTGATATTTGAATTTTTAGATTCCCTTGCATGATAGATATACATTACATCATACAAGTTGCACTAGATCCCTAAATTTGAACCGTTCTGCATCGTGGGTTCAGTTGAGGCTGCAGACAAAATAAGTCTTAAAATGTTTTCATGGTGCGACTAAGTAATGCAAGGTAGTTAGCCTTGTTGATGGAGAGGGATGATATTAGGCTATTTTATTACAACTAAAAGTGGCTTTCCCAAACATTCAAACTTCTGATTGCATTGTGCCTGAGTATTAACACAAAAAATGTGTCACCTTGATTCTTAAAGAAATCCAACAGCTAACAACGAAGATGTAGCGGTCCGGGACCTGCCAGGGGTAGTTTAAAAGTATGTATTTACATGCCTGGCTCCTGTTGGCGGTGAGAAATTTAACCCCATGGCCGATGAAAATCGAATATCATCTCAAAGGGTCACCGGTACTAACCTCGTGCGGACAATCTGTCAGGATTCCTCGGCTAGGCCAGGCGGATCATAGGAGCTGCTCGAGTCTTAGTTAGGCGGTCTGGATGTCCTGATCAACCCTTCAGCCATAGCCGCCCGGATCATGACCCGGCCGGATGCCATCTTAAACTCCCGACGCATAACCACCCGGATTGTGACCCGACTAGAAGCCATCTCAGACTCCCGGCGAATCGCCACGTGGATCATGACCCGATTGTACGCCATTGATTTCAAGCTCCCGGTCATGCAACTATGTATTGTCCAAAATACCCCATACTGTACCTACTTAACCAGGGGTACATGTGTAATCTCACAACCCCTATTCCTATAAATAGGGGCTCATTTCATGAATAAATGTTACGCGATTTTACTGTTCATTACCATGCTTTCTTTGCTCTTTTCCTCTCTTTCGTACTCTATTCCTTAGGTTTATCTTCCCGACAAATTTGGATTCAACATATATGTATATATATAGATATAGATACATATACCGTCATACATACATACATATACATACCATACATATACATATACATATACATACATATATACATACGCGAGTGCACGCTCTTCAAAAGCTTGCAACTTGTATTATCTTCTTGTAAAATCAGATGACATTTTCTTTTGAATAAGTTCCGAAGTCGCTCTGAATATATCTGCTATCAACGAATCATTTTTGGATTTGCAGATTGTAGGTAGTTTAAACCTGTCATTTAGCTTTAATATTTTAGGTATTAGTTTATGCGTCGTTTGGCTTATTCAAATCCTCCATATATAATACCTTAGGAATTACATAATATTGGTGATTTAGTTTTGCATGTAATTCAATTAGAGTTTCCTGACAGTTTGTGCACAAGTTTCCTGAACCCCAAAATTTTGCGCATTCATTTTTTGCAGGACACTGTATGGATAAACTCCATAGACTATTTTAATGCAGAGCCTGATCCACTTCGCAATTGTGCAGAAAATATTGTGAATGAAATGGATGCTAAACACGCAGAAGATGTTCTGCGGGTATGCCATGTTTATGTGGACTCTCAATTTCAGGTTTGACTCTTAAATTTTTTTTAATATTTTAAGACTTATATAGATTTATGGTAAAGTTTACTTTATCATCCATGTCAGTTTCTGGCAAACTGCACTTTTTTTTAGTCGGCATGCTTACTTATATCATCCCTTAAGCTTAGTGTTGTAATTTGGGATATTGCTCCAGGAAAGACTAAAGGAAATTTAGAGCTACATTTTTACTTCAGCAACAAAAATCTTCATACCTCAGTTTTTAACATTATAGAATTTACGGGGGAGGCAAATTTTTTGATTCATTATTCAAAAATAGGGCACACATATATAGGGAAACCAATACCTCGTTATTTTACAAACATACCAAATATATCTCCCCTAAATTAGAAAAGGAAATAATTTTGAATAAGAAATAGAATAACATAAAATATAAAGAGAATAAGACAAACGAAGTTTTCCTAAGATATCCCAATCAAATCCTCCAAGATTTGGAGATGGCCGGTTGACCCACATGAGAGAGAGAAATTGGGAAAGAAGAAAGCCTTCTCAGATTTATACACTCCCCCTCAAGCTGCNTTGAATAAAAAATAGAATAACATAAAATATAAAGAGAATAAGACAAACGAAGTTTTCCTAAGATATCCCAATGAAATCCTCCAAGATTTGGAGATGGCCGGCTGACCCACATGAGAGAGAGAAATTGGGAAAGAAGAAAACCTTCTCAGATTTACACACTCCCCCTCAAGCTGCGTCGCGGATGTTGTAGAGACCAAACTTAGGGTCTGTTTGGCGCAGCGTTTTCACTGCTGCGCGGCATCCGAACGCGAAATTCGCTTGTTTGGGGCGACGTTGGAAGAGCGGCGTCCCGCGCAATTTCGATTGAAAGCCGAACGCCTATAGGAGCCCGCTTCCCAGCTTTCGAACGCGTCATTTTACCCCGTTGCCCTGATCGATCTCTTGTTCCTTCTCTTCGCCGACCACGCTACCGAGCTTCCCGATCGATTCCCTCTTTCTCCGACTGCCTTCTGCTTCTCTCGATCGCTCCTTGCCTCATCTTCGCAGATTCCTTTTCGCGACCACGCGACCGAGCTTCCCGATCGTGTTCCTCTTTCTCTGACTGTCTTCCGCTTCTCCCGATCGCTTCTTTCCTCCTCTTCGCCGATTCCTCTTCGCCGACCACGCGACCGAGCTTCTCCCGACCGCGTTCCTCTTCCCCGATCTCTCCCCTTTCCTCCTACAGGTTGGGTGACATTAATGTAAAGATTGAAGTTTAGGTGGTAGATATGTAAACACATAAGGATTGAGTGGTATGTTTGATAATCTTTCTTGGTAATAACGTCGACCGAGTAATGCTCTTGACGTCAACTGAAGTTAGAAGTTTCTGGTAAGGTTTTGCATGGCTCTTTTAGGTTGGAATACTCAATTGGACTTTTATTAGTAACAATGGTGTTATTCATGGAACCTTATCAAATTGCTACATTTGGGATTGATCACTTGATCAATCCCGGGATTTGAGCCCAAATCAGTAGAATTTCATTCAATATTTATGTGTTTACATATCTAATACCTTGAGTTTCAATTTCTTTATATATGCATCTTTTCACTCATGCACGAGAAGCCATTCACGTTGCAAACAAAGATTATGAAGCGGTCTTCACATTGCATAATATTGAGATGTGAAATTTTTTAATAACTAATATTTGATTAGTAGTTGCCCATCACACTTCTTTATTTGTAGTTCTGTGGAGTTTTGCTTTTACAGATTCAAGCTTAAGCAAATTTTCTCAGCTACTTCTGCATTAGAGAGCTATATTTGTAGTTATGTGCATCTGCAATATTTGTAGTTTTGTACAAAACTTTGCTATAGTTCTGTGGAGTTTTGCAGTAATTAATACTTTTTTTTAGATTTTAAGATCTTTTGTATAGATCTTTTGATGCAGTTATGAAATGTATAGATCATTGTATAATTCTTTTTCTGTGGAGTCTGTGCAGAACTACAGCTATTGTATAGATCATTTCAGTGGTATGAATTGCTGTAGAAATGAAATGTATAGATCATATTTTGGTGATGCAGTTAGGAATTTTTTCGAGCTGCAGTTATGAAATGTATACAACAACAACTACTGCAGTTAAGAATTGCAAAAATGAAGGAGATTTTGNAGATCATGCTCTCCAAGAAAAGATGTATACATTTTTTTTCTTTCTACAATTGCCACACATTTTTCTTGGTCTACTTTCATCTCATAGCAATGACAATGAAACATTGTAGATTTGAAGCGATGTATTTTTTTATTACAATAATGAATATATTTGATTCTTTTCCCGTGGATGTAGGTCAGCATGACCGAACCACGTTAAATCCTTTGTTCTTATGTGGTTATTCAATTTGCTTCTTTTAGGCTCCGTAATTCGAAATTCATACTTTTATTGATGAATTTTTGTTTCAGAAGTTTCAAAAATGTAGCTGTTACAGTTCTTTTAAACAGTTTTAACAAATAGGGGCAGCATGGTCATTTCTCCAAAAATAGCTGCCCCACAGCTGTTTTCACACAGCTGCACCAAACAGACAATCAGTTTCCCCGCAGCTGCTTCCCCGCAGCAGCTTTCTGGGGCAGCGCAGCTGCAGCTGAAAAGCTGGGAAGCTGCAGCTGCACCAAACAGAGCCTTAGTATTGAATTCTGATAAGATCCTGAAAGGAAGAGCATTGGTGAAGAAACCAACAACTTGTTGGTGTTTTGGGATGTAGCTTAGCTATATAATTCTTCCATTGATATTTTCAGAGATGAAGTGTCTATCAACTTCATTGTGCTTGATCCTATCACGATTCACAGGATATTTGGTAATATTGATAGTTGTTTGATTGTCACAAAACATCTGTATAGTCCCACTGGAAGTACATTCTAATTTCTTTATCAATTTCTGAATCCAGTTCTCTTCACAGATCCCCAAGACAAGTGCCCTATATTCTTATTCTGCATTTTTTCTCGAAACAACTTGCTTCTTATTTTTTCATATAACCAGATTTCTCTATACATATGAGCAGTAACTTGTGGTGGGCCTTCTGTTAGTGAACTCTCCGACCCAACTAGCATAAGTGTAGACTTCTATTTCTCTGTTTCTAGTTTTCTAAAAAATTATTCCATAATTAAGAGCCTTTTTGAGAAATCTCAGAATCCTGTATACCATATCCAAATGCTCTTCATTTGTGTTATTCATGTGTTGGCTCACAATACTGACGGTGTGTGCAATATCTGACATAGTATTTGGCAGACTACTAATCTTTAGTATCTTTCCTTATTCATAGATATAATTTCTTATTCCCAAGTTGTTGGGTTCCATTGGAGTATGAGCATGTTTGCATTCAATCTTCCATATTTCCTTTAGCAGATTTATGTTATATTTTTTCTTTGATAGAACAATCTCTTTCTTTGACCTTACTACCTCCATATCTAGAACATATTTCATATTTCATTGGTCTTTATTTTAAACTCAATGGTAAACACTTCTTTGATTTTAAGAATTTTTATTTTATCATTGCCGGTAAGAATCATATCTACATATACGATCAATTCAACAATTTTATCTCCCTGAATGTGTTTTATGAACAATGTGTTATCAGCTTGATTTTGAGAATATCCATTGGATTTCATAAATNCAAACTATCTAGCCTCACTTAGAGTTTTTATATTTGAAAGTTTCTAAATATCGCTGTGGATAATGAAAAATGAATGTGAGAGTTTATACTAGCATGATTGGGCCTGGGGCTTGGAGTTAACCAAGACAAGAACGAACTGTTAGGGTGAAAATTAATTCTTTGTTATTTTATTTCTATCACTAATAGTTTAATATTTAAAAAAATATGAAAGAGCCGCTGAAGTAAATAATTAAAATTAATAAGTAAAGATTTATACCTTTCTGGATGTTGGTCTCGCTTTCTATACACATTTGATCATTTTTTGTTCTTCTTGTTCAAATAGTTAAACCTAAAAAAATATTAAAACAATATAATGAGNAAGTAAAGATTTATACCTTTCTGGATGTTGGTCTCGCTTTCTATACACATTTGATCATTTTTTGTTCTTCTTTTTCAAATAGTTAAACCTAAAAAAATATTAAAACAATATAATGAATTATTTAAAAATAACCCAGGAGTAATCACATATTTAAACTACAGTAACTCATGAAAAAAAATCAATATGCATGTTTGTCTTTATATTTCTATAAGAAATCTTATATATGCTAATACATGTACCAATATACTTTTATAAATAAAAATACTCAAGTCTTCTATATGCATTTAGTTTATTTTTGCTCATATATGCTAATACATGTATAAATGAATTTTTTTAAATGAAAATACTCAAGTCTTCTATATGCATTTACTTTATTTTTACTCTTACTTTATACTCTTTACTTACACATTTGTCTATGTGAGAATCACCATTAACAAAACCTAACACACTCTTGGCCAATATTGCCCCTTCGGCTTCTGTCAGTACAACAGTAAAAAATGTAAACATCACAATTGTCTTGGGTGGAAAAATTCTTACTGTCTCCTGATTGATACTTTATCCTGTCGGCACAACAATTAACAATGTAAACATCACAATTGTTTGAGGAGATAAACTCTAATTTACTCGCCTTTGGCCGATATTATTCCGTCGACACAACGATTACTATTTTAACCATTAAATCTTTTTTGAGTGGTAGAAAAGCTTTACGGGTGCGGGTACACTGTTGTCCCGTCTTTGTACCAGTAGAGGTGAACTCTTCCTCTGAACATACACATATACGTGTTCATATATCAACTATTTCATTCTTCATAACATACATTATTTTGATATATCTTTATGTATTTATTACTATTCATATTTACACTGCTACACAATTATTCATCGTACATAACTCTAATATCATGCATATCTCTTGTGCATATTTTTTATATCTATTTTTTCATTCATATATTTTCTTTCTAACAATATTAAGAATCTAACTAAACTAGAACATACATAGAGTCAAATATACATTTTGGAATAAAGAGGATTAGTGAAATTTAGAAATGTAATTACATATCTCGTTTGCCACGCTAAATTCTTAATCATGAGTTATTAACTGGTCGCGATAAATTTTATGTTGAGCTTAGTAATCTATAAAACCTAATATTAAACTTTAACATTTAAGCAATTTATGTTAATCAAATTAATCTTCTTAGCCTATAATTAATTTACTTGAATTTTTTGAAGTTTTCCTACTAATAGCTTCCATACGCTTGTCTCGAACTCGCCGCCTTAAACAACCAACTTAAAATCTTAAACGACTTTAAAATTCAAGATATCTTAGTTCATAAGATGATTTAACTCAAAATATAATTGATTTGTCAAAACATACCTTAACTGTTTTTTCGGCCAAAACTTTTTTCATCTTCTTCCTCTCTTTCTCAATCTTCCCGTCTCTTTCGCTGAATTCATGCTAAACCCCTACAGAAACTCACAAACCACTTCCGACAATTCCGACACAAGATCGGTGCCTCTAATGGCTCCCGAAAATGAACAATGCACGAAAAATAAATAAATCTCAAAATGGAAGCAAAAGGAAGAAAATGAAAGTTTCAAATACCTTTAAAATTAGTTTCACACTTACCTATTTCATTCTGAAGACCTAAATCAAAGTTTGCGGCACTCTGTCGTGTGCCTGCACACATTTCTGACTCCAACACTTTAGCTGGAGTCGTGATTACCACCAGACCGAGAAGAAATGATGCGAGAGAAAGAGAGAATGCAGCAATTAGCGTAAAATAGAGAGTTGGATCATTTGATTTTGTCTCCGGAGTCCAAACAGAGAGTTGTGACTCTCAGTGGGTCGTAGGTCAGGACTCTACCCGCGACTTTTGCTACAAGAACCGCGGGAGCCTTTTCTGAGTGCATTCAAGAAAGGGAGAAGGAAATCAGGAGAGGGGTAGGAATTCGAAGATTCTGGAGACTCCCATTCAACCGAACCAACAATAAATATCGTATGTCGGTGGCTACAGTCCATGTACAAGGGATTAGGAATATTTAGGTTTACTTAAAGTTAGCTAAACTTGTGGCTTCCAAATTTTATCTCTCTCAATCCAATCATAATAAATATATAGTGTTTTATATCGAATTAATCGTTTTGAGGTGTAAAATTGATAAAATTGATTCGGTTGAAATTTATGAATATGAAATTTGGGGTATATTTTCAGTCACCAAAATTTTTGTACTCATTTCTAAAAACTTGTTATTACAATCTCTCGACCTTAAAAAAATTCATTATCAAAATTCATGAGCTCCACATCAACTATAAATATTATATATGAGGATGAAACATGAAGTGATAATAGAAGTCTGTTTTTTGTTAAGGGATAACTAAAGCATATGTGATAAACTATACATCTACTAAATCCAACATATCTCCCTAAAACAATTCATCTATTAAACTCTATGCATCAACATTATTGACAACATATTCTTCCAGTTCCTAATGAGTTAAGGAATAAACTCTTGGATGAATGTTTTGCTATGGTTGCTTACTACAAGTAAAGATGCCACTTTTTGTTATCCTCTGCTGGCCACTTCTAAAAGTAGATCCTTCCTGGAAATTTCTTTGAGCTGGATTTCTTCTTGAGCTAACATTTAATGTGGATCTTTGCTCAAACTTAAGGCGGTGTTGCGAATATGAAAACCAATCCACCGTTCAAACTGGCAGTTTCTCATGTTTGACAACAAATTGAATTTGATACTCAAAATTAATTGCTCTTAATTCCTTTGCTAAAATCTTCTACAGCTTTCCTTGCATGAATCCCACCATCTATGATTTGCTGTAGAAGAGAAAATAAAATAACTAATGAGCTTCATTAATTATTTGATTAACTCTTTAATGAGTCTAATATCATGATGAAATTAATAAATAGACATGCTACAACTCCCCTTGTATTCTCTCTCAGGTGTTGGTTTTACATGGAAAGGAATCGCATGTTACAGCTTCCTCCTTTGGTGTTCGTTCGGTGTTCTACCTAAGGAAGAAAGAAATCGCAAGCTGATGCCTTTTTGTTTCTTCCTCCATGCGGCTTGCAGATAGAGCGAAGGGAGGAGAGAGGAAGAGAGATTATTTTCATGTAATTGTCGAGGCGATCGACGACAGTGTAATTTCTCAAAAAATAAAATTCTTTTTAACTCCGTGGAGGTCGACAATTTGTTGAACCACGTAAATCTGTTTGTTTCACTTCGTTTTTTCATTTTGTGAATTTTTCATTCTAATTTATCGTTTTATTATCGTCGTTTTTTCACAACAACTGGTATCAGAACATTGGTTCAGATTTGTGGAAAGCAATGACTGAAGACGAAGTGATGGTATCGACGATTGAAAAGTTTAATGACATGGATTTTGGTTATTGGAGGATGCAGATAGAGAACTACTTCTATGAGAAGAAACTTAATCATCCTTTACAGGGAAAACGCTGAGACTATGAATGAAATTGATTGGAATCTGTTGGATCGACAAGTTCTGGGGTTTATTCGATTAACCTTATCGAAATTCGTTGCCCACAACGTCATCAAGTAAATGACTACTGCAGATCTTAGACAGCTTTATCAGGTATATTTGAAAAACCATCGGTGAATAACAAGATGCATTTGATGAAAAAGTTATTCAACTTAATGATGGTCGAAGGTGTGTCTGTTGCCCAGCATCTGAATGATTTTAATATCATTATAAATCAATTGTCATCTGTTGAAATTGATTTTGACGATGAGATACGTGCGCTGATATTGTTGGCATCAATGTCAAATAGTCGAGAAGCCATGAGGATGACAGTTAGCAATTTTGCAGGTAAATCTAACCTAAAATATGATGATATTCGTGATTTGATTTTGGCTGAGGTGGTGCGCAGGAAAGATTTTGGCGAGACATCTGGTTCAAGTTCGACACTGAATGTTGATTCCAGAGGGAAATCAAAGGACAGAGACTCAAACAGTGGAATGTTGAAATCAAAGCACGGAGGTAAGTGCATGTCAAAGTCTGGTCAGAATGCAACCTGCTGAAATTATGACAAAATTGATCACATAAAGAACAACTGCAGGAATTCCAAGAAGAAAGAGAATGATAACACAAATGTTGTAACTGAAGAAGTGCAGGATGCGCTATTGCTGACAGTTCACAGTTCTGTTGATAACCTGATACTTGATTCAGTGGCTTACTTCCATACATCTTCCCACCGTGAGTTGATGTGAAACTTTGTTGCAGGTGACTTTGGGAAGGTATATCTGACTGATGAAAAAGCTTTGGACGTGATGAAAATGAGAGACGTTGATATTACACTCCTTAACAAGAGCAATTGAATTTCTCAAAAGGTCAGACACATTCCTGAGTTGAAGAAAAACCTTATTTATGTTGGGCAGCTCAATGAGGTTGGTCATTTAGTAGTGTTCTCAGATAACACCTGAAAGGTTACCAAATGAGCATTAGTACTGGCTCAGGGTAAGAAAATTAACACATTATATATGACTATAAGTTTACTCAACACTGTTGATACTATAGTTTCAGAGAACACTGCAGACATGTGACATTGCAGGTTTGGGCACATGAGTCAGAGGGGCATGAAAGAACTTCAGTCCAGAGACAAACTACCAGAGCTGATGTTAGTTGATCTCAACATGTGTGAGAGTTGCATTATGGGGAAGCAAAAGAAGGTCAGTTTCTTGAAAAGTGGCGAAGCGTCAATGGCAAGAAAACTGGATCTTATACACACAGATGTGTGGGGACCTCCAGTGGCATCTCTTGGAGGCTCTCGTTACTATGCCGCATTCATTGATGACCACAATAGAAAAACAAGGTTTATTGATCTACAAGAGATCACAATGCAGAGAAATTGGACAGGGGAGTTGGCAGAACTTCCACCAGGAAAGAAGACATTGAACAACAAGTGGGTGTACCGGGAGAAGACTGAACTTGATGACAGTAAGAGTTACAAAGTTGGACTTGTTATAAGGGGCTTTCAACAGAGTCAAAATATTGCCCATGCGGTGGGAGTTGTAAGCAGATTTAGGAGTAACCCAGGAAAGAACTTGGTGGTGCAATGCTATATTGACGCTGATATGTCGACTAAGGGTATTATTCTTGAGAAATTGATGTTGTGCTCGATTTCAGTTAGTCTTCTAGCGTGAAGACAAAGAACTTTGAGTTGCAGAGATAGATGAAATCACGTTTGAAGAAAAAAANCCTCTTGAACATAAGATTTGAGATTATAGAAATAGTTTTCAAAAAATGTGATATCCATGGAGTTGTATTTTACAGTAACAAGAGAGTAACATCCCCTTTTTTTAGAGGCATACCCAATGAAAATAAACTTTATAGATTTAGGATTAAATTTGGTGTGGGTTGGGGAATGAATATGAACAAGGGATACACATTCAAAAATTTTAAGTGATATAATAGAAGTGAAAGTTTTGATGTGTGGATTGGTAACCATCAAAATATGAAGTGTTGTTTTGAAATGAACTACTCGACTATACATTTGATTGATAAAATATGTTGCAGTAAGAACTACTCCACCTTAAAAGTATTTTGAAATTTGATGAGAAATCATAATTGAGCGGGATATCTCGAGTAAATGCTCATTTTTTCTTTTGTGATCTCATTTTGTTGTGGGGTATCAATACATAAACTCACATAGATAATTCTATTTTTCGAAAGGTAGGAGCCAATGATGGAGTCGAAATATTTCTTTGTATTTTTTAATTTCGGGATCCGAATTTTGCATTGGAATTCAGTTTAGATCATGTCATGGAAGATTTGAGTTATTTCAGATTTTTCTTTCTAAAAGTACCCAAGTAATTTTCGTATGATCGTCAATAAATGAGATAAACTATCTAGCCTCACTTAGAGTTTTTATATTTGAAAGTTTCTAAATATCGCTGTGGATAATGAAAAATGGATGTGAGAGTTTATACTAGCATGACTGGGCCTGGGGCTTGGAGTTAACCAAAACAAGAACAAACTGTCAGGGTGAAAATTAATTCTTTGTTATTTTATTTCTATCACTAACAGTTTAATATTTAAAAAATTATGAAAGGGCGCTGAAGTAAATAATTAAAATTAATAAGTAAAGATTTATACCTTTGGATGTTGGTTTCGCTTTCTATACACATTTGATCATTTTTTGTTCTTCTTGTTCAAATAGTTAAACCTAAAAAAATATTAAAAAAATATGAGTTATTTAAAAATAACCCAGGAGTAATCACATATTTAAACTACAGTAACTTAAGAAAAAAAATCAATATGCATGCTTGTCTTTATATTTCTATAAGAAATCTTATATATGTTAATACATGTACCAATATACTTTTATAAATAAAAATACTCAAGTCTTCTATATGCATTTAGTTTATCTTTACTCATATATGCTAATAAATGTATAAATAAATTTTTTTAAATGAAAATACTCAAGTCTTTTATATGCATTTACTTTATTTTTACTCTTACTTTATACTCTTTACTTACACATTTGTCTATGTGAGAATCACCATTAACAAAACCTAACACACTCTTGGCCAATATTGCTCTGTCTGCTCCTGTCAGTACAACGGTAAAAAATGTAAACATCACAATTGTCTTGGGTGGAAAAATTCTTACTTGTCTCCTGATTGATATTTTATCCCGTCGGCACAACAATTAGCAATGTAAACATCACAATTGTTTGGGGAGATAAACTCTAATTTACTCGCCTTTGGCCGATATTATTCCGTCGACACAACGATTGCTGTTTTAACCATTAAATCTGTTTTGGGTGGTAGAAAAGCTCTACGGGTGCGGGTACACTGTTGTCCCCTCTCTGTACCAGTAGGGGTGAACTCTTCCTCTGAACATACACATATACGTGTTCATATATCAACTATTTCATTCTTCATAACATACATTATTTTGATATATCTTTATGTATTTATTAGTATTCATATTTACGCTGCTACGCAATTATTCATCATACATAACTCTCATATCATTCATATCTCTTGTGCATATTTTTTATATCTATTTTGTCATGCATATATTTTCTTTCTAACAATATTAAGAATCTAACTAAACTAGAACATACATAGAGTCAAATATACATTTTGGAATAAAGAAGATTAGTGAAATTTAGAAATGTAATTACATACCTCGTTTGCCACGCTAAATTCTTAATCATGAGTTATTAAGTGGTCACGATAAATTTTATGTTGAGCTTAATAATCTATAAAACCTAATATTAAACTTTAACATTTAAGCAATTTATGTTAATCGAATTAATCTTCTTAGCTTAGAATTAATTTACTTGAATTTTTTTAAATTGTCCTACGAATAGCTTCCATACGCTTGTCTCGAACTCGCTGCCTTAAACAACCAACTTAAAATCTTAAACTAATTTAAAATTCAAGATTNCTTTCTAACAATATTAAGAATCTAACTAAACTAGAACATACATAGAGTCAAATATACATTTTGGAATAAAGAGNTTCTTTCTAACAATATTAAGAATCTAACTAAACTAGAACATACATAGAGTCAAATATACATTTTGGAATAAAAAAGATTAGTGAAATTTAGAAATGTAATTACATATCTCGTTTGCCACGCTAAATTCTTAATCATGAGTTATTAACTGGTCGCGATAAATTTTATGTTGAGCTTAGTAATCTATAAAACCTAATATTAAACTTTAACATTTAAGCAATTTATGTTAATCAAATTAATCTTCTTAGCCTATAATTAATTTACTTGAATTTTTTGAAGTTTTCCTACTAATAGCTTCCATACGCTTGTCTCGAACTCGCCGCCTTAAACAACCAACTTAAAATCTTAAACGACTTTAAAATTCAAGATATCTTAGTTCATAAGATGATTTAACTCAAAATATAATTGATTTGTCAAAACATACCTTAACTGTTTTTTCGGCCAAAACTTTTTTCATCTTCTTCCTCTCTTTCTCAATCTTCCCGTCTCTTTCGCTGAATTCATGCTAAACCCCTACAGAAACTCACAAACCACTTCCGACAATTCCGACACAAGATCGGTGCCTCCAATGGCTCCCGAAAATGAACAATGCACGAAAAATAAACNCTTTCTCAATCTTCCCGTCTCTTTCGCTGAATTCATGCTAAACCCCTACAGAAACTCACAAACCACTTCCGATAATTCCGACGCAAGATCGGTGCCTCCAATGGCTCCCGAAAATGAACAATGCACGAAAAATAAATAAATCTCAAAATGGAAGCAAAAGGAAGAAAATGAAAGTTTCAAATACCTTTAAAATTAGTTTCCCACTTACCTATTTCATTCCGGAGACCTAAATCAAAGTTTGCGGCACTCTGTCGTTTGCCTGCGCACATTCCTGACTCCAGCACTTTAGCTGGAGTCGCGGTTACCACCAGACCGAGAAGAAATGATGCGAGAGAGAGAGAATACAGCAATTAGCGTAAAATAAAAAGTTGTATCATTTGATTTTGTCTCCGGAGTCCAAACAGAGAGTTGTAACTCTCAGTGGGTCGTAGGTCAGGGCTCTACCCGCGACTTTTGCTACAAGGGCCGCGCGGGAGCATTTTGAGTGCGTTCAAGAAAGGGAGAAGGAAATCAGGAGAGGGGTAGGAATTCGAAGATTTTGGAGACTCCCATTCAACCGAACCAACAATAAATATCGTATGTCGGTGGCTACAGTCCATGTACAGGGGATCAGGAATATTTAGGTTTAATTAAAGTTAGTTAAACTCGTGGCTTCCAAATTTTATCTCTCTCAATCCAATCATAATAAATATATAGTGTTTTATATTGAATTGATCATTTTGAGGTGTAAAATTGATAAAATTGATTCAGTTGAAATTTGAGAATATGAAATTTGGGGTATATTTTCAGTTACCAAAATTTTTGTACTCGTTTCTCAAAACTTGTTATTACAATCTCTCGACCTTAAAAAAATTCGTTATCAAAATTCATGAACTCCACATCAACTATAAATATTATATATGAGGATGAAACATGAAGTGATAATAGAAGTCTGTTTTTTGTTAAGGGTAACTAAAGCATATGTGATAAGCTATACATCTATTAAATCGAACATATCTCCCAAAAACAATTTATCTATTAAACTCTATGCATCAACATTATTGACAACATATTCTTCCAGTTCCTGATGAGTTAAGGAATAAACTCTTGGATGAATGTTTTGCTATGGTTGCTTACTACAAGTAAAGATGCCACTTTTTGTTATCCTCTGCTGGCCACTTCTAAAAGTAGATCCTTCCTGAAAATTTCTTTGAGCTGGATTTCTTCTTGAGCTAACATTTGATGTGGATCTTTGCTCAGACTTAAGGCGGTGTTGCGAATATGAAAATTGGTCCACCGTTCAAACTGACAGTTTCTCATGTTTGGCAGCAAATTGGATTTGATATTCGAAATTAATTGCTCTAATTCCTTCGCTAAAATCTTCTACAGCTTTCCTTGCATGAATCTCACCATCTATGATTTGCTGTAGAAGAGAAAATAAAATAATTAATGAGTTTCATTGATTATTTGATTAATTCCTTAATGGGTCTAATATCATGATGAAATTAATAAATAGACATGCTGCAGCTCCTCTTGTAATCTCTCTCGGGTGTTGGTTTTACAAGGAAAGGAATCGCATGTTACGGCTTCCTCCTTTGGTGTTCGTTCGGTGTTCTGCCTAAGGGAAGAAAGAAATCGCAAGCTGATGCCTTTTTCTTTCTTCCTTTGTGCGGCTTGCAGATAGAGAGAAGGGAGAAGAGAGGAAGAGATTTTTTTCTTGTAATTGTCGAGGTGATCGACGACAGTGTAATTTCTCAAAAAATAAAATTCTTTATAACTCCGTAGAGGTCGACAATTTGTTGAACCACGTAAATCTGTTTGTTTCACTTTATTTTTTTATTTTGTGAATTTCTCATTCTAATTTATCGTTTTATTATCGTCGTTTTTTCACAACAACTGATATCAGAGCATTTATTCGAATTTGAGTAAAGTAATGACTGGAGATGAAGTGATGGTATCAGTGATTGAAAAGTTTAATGACACGGATTTTGGTTATTGGAGGATGCAAATAGAGAACCTTCTATGAGAAAAAACTTAATCATCCTTTACAGGGAAAGCGACTGAGACTATGGATGAAGCTGATTGGAATCTGTTGTATCGACAAGTTCTGGGGGTTATTCGATTAACATTGTCGAGATCTGTTGCCCACAACGTCATCAAGGAGAGGACTACTGCAGATCTCATGACAGTTTTATCAGGTATGTTTGAAAAGTCATCGGTGAATAACAAGATGCATTTGATGAAAAAGTTATTCAACTTGAACATGGCGGAATGTGTGTCTGTTTCCCAACATTTGAATGATTTTAATACCATTATAAATCAATTGTCGTCTGTTGAAATTGATTTTGACGATGAGATACGTGCGCTAATATTGTTGGCATCATTGTCAAATAGTCGGGAAGCCATGATGATGACAGTTAACAATTTTACAGGTAAATCTAAGCTAAAATATGATGATTTTCGTGATTTGATTTTGGCTGAGGTGGTGCGCTTTTGGCGAGACCTCTAGTTCGAGTTCGACACTGAATGCTAATTTCAGAAGGAGATCAAATGACAGAGACTCAAATAGTGGAATGTTGAAATCAAAGCACGGAGGTAAGTGCATGTCAAAGTCTTGTCAGCATGCAACCTGCTGAAATTATGGCAAAACTGATCACATAAAGAACAACTGCAGGAATTCCAAGAAGAAAGAGAATGATAACACAAATGTTGTAACTGAAGAAGTGCAGGATGCGCTATTGCTGACAGTTTACAGTTTTGTTGATAACCTGATACTTGATTCAGTGACTTCCTTCCATACATCTTCCCACCATGAGTTGATGCGAAACTATATTACAGGTGACTTTGGGAAGGTATATCTGACTGATGACAAAGCTTTGGACGTGGTGGGGATGAAAGACGTTGATATTGCACTCCTTAACAAGAGCAATTGAATTTCGCAAAAGGTCAGACACATTCCTGAGTTGCAGAAAAATCTTATTTCTATTGGGCAGCTCAATGAGGGTGGTCATTTAGTAGTGTTCTCAGATAACACCTGAAAGGTTACCAAATGAGTATTATTATTGGCTCAGGGTAAGAAAATTAACACATTATATATGACTATAAGTTTACTCAACACTATTGATACTATAGTTTCAGAGAACACTGTAGACATCTGACATTGCAGACTTGGGCACATGAGTCAGAGGGGCATAAAAGAACTTCAGTCCAGAAACAAACTACCATAGCTGATGTTAGTTTATCTAAACATGTGTGAGAGTTGCATTATGAGGAAGCAAAAGAAGGTCAATTTCTTGAAAAGTGGTGGAGCGCCAATGACAAGAAAACTGAATCTTATACACACAGATGTGTGGGGACCTCCAGTGGCATCTCTTGGAGGCTCTCGTTACTATACCGCATTTATTGATGACCACAATAGAAAGGCAAGGTTTATTGATCTACAAGAGGTCATAATGCAGAGAAATTAGACAGGGGAGTTGGCAGAACTTCCACCAGGGAAGAAGACATTGCACAACAAGTGAGTGTACCGGGAGAAGACTGAGCTTGATGACAGTAAGAGGTACAAGGTTGGACTTGTTATAAGGGGCTTTCAACAGCGACAAAATATTATCCATGCGGTGGGAGTTGTAAGCAGATGTAGGAGTAACTCAGGAAATAACTTGGTGGTGCAAGACTATATTGACGATGATATGTCGACTAAGGGTGTTATTCTTGAGAAATTGATATTGTGCTCGATTTCAGTTGGTCTTCAAGCGTGAAGACAAAGAGCTTTGAGTTGCAGAGATGGATGAAATCACGTTTGAAGAAAAAGACGATGCAATCAGTGGATGATGAAACCAGTGTACCTGTCTCCAAGTGGGAGATTTGTTGCGAATATGAAAATCAGTATACTGTTCAAATTGACAGTTTTTCATGTTTGACAGCAAATTAGATTTAATACTCGAAATTAATTGTTCTTAATTTCTTCCCTAAAATCTTCTTAGCTTTCCTTGCAGGAATCCCACAATCTATGATTTGTTGTAGAAGAGAAAAAGAAATAATTAATGAGCTTCGTTAATTATTTGATTAATTCTTTAATAGACCTAATAACATGTTGAATTAATAAATAGACATGCTACAGCCTCTTTATAATCTCTCTTGGGCATTGGTTTGACAGGGAAAGGAATCAACATGTTACGACTTCCTCCTTTGGTGTTGGTTCGGTGCTCTGCCTAAGGGAAGAAAGAAATCGAAAGTTGCTACATTTTTGTTTCTTCCTCCGTGGGGCTTATAGGTAGAGAGAAGGGAGGAGAGAGAGAGGAAGAGAGAATCTTTTTCTTGTATTTGTCGAGGCGATCGACGACGGTGTAATTTCTCAAAAAACAAAATCTTCTGCTACTCCGTGGACGTAGGCAATTTGCCGAAATGCGTAAATCTGTGTATTCCGCTGTGTTTTTTGTTTTGTGAATTTTTCGTTCCAATTTATTGCTTTATTGCCATCGTTTTTTCACAATAGACAGTTTTTTCTCTGATGTTCAAGTTGTCTGCATAAGTAACACTGTTTCATCTCATATAAACATTCAACTCGATGTTGCTTCCCTTAACGCAAGGCTATTTAATGTTGTTGCCTGCTCGCCTAATGACTCCACCAGTGTAGGACTTTATATTCTTCCTAATAGACTCTCATTCTGAATGAATTGTTGGTGACACTTCTTCCGAGCTCTTCCATTAGGAGGTAAATTTCTCTTCTGAACATACACATACAAACATTCATATATAAGTTATTTCTTTTTTCAAGACATACATTATTCTGATATATCTTTGTGCATCTACTAACATGTATATTTATTCTGTTGTGCAACTATTCATCATATATAACTGTCATATCATGCATATCTCCTATCTCATGCATGTTTTTTATATCTTTTATGTCATGTATATATTTTCAATCTAATAATATGAATAATTTAACTATACTAGAGCATACATTGAATCAAATATACATTCTGAAACAAAGAAGATTACTGAAATTTAAAAATGTAAATACTCACCTAAGTTGTCACTAAATTCTTAATCTTTTGTAAATAGTTGAGTGTCACGATGATTTCTGTGTTGGGTTTAATAACCTATAAAGTATAATATTAAACTTAAAAATTTAAATAATTACTGTTAATCAAACTAATCTTTTTTTGCTTATGATTAACTTAACCTGAATTTTATAGAGCCGTCCTATGAATAGCTTCCACTCGCTTGCCTCAAACTTGTTGTCTCAGGTAACCAACCTAAAATCTTAAACAACTTAGAAATTTGAGATATGTTAGTTCATAAGGTGATTTAACTCAAAATATAATTGATTTGCCAAAACATACTTTAAATGGTTATTCGACAATCTAGCACTTCTTCGAAGCTACCAAAACCTCTTCCTCTTCCTATCTTCCAATCTTCTCTTCCTCAAATAAACGTTGAGTTGAGAAAAGAGGAAAAATGGATTGAGAGATCAATGGAAGAAATTTCTAAGAAACTAGAGAAACCTTTTTGGTCAACCAAGATAATATAGAAAAACCACCTCTACAATTTCTTCAGTCTCAAGGGGAAGAATTAGAAGATCACTTGAGACAAAAGAATAATTTAGTAGAATTTGATCCAAAATCTGAATCATATAGAGAGAATCCAATCCAAAATTTAAGAGATCTTGAAATATTATATAGAAATATTATATAGAAATCCATTTCTTATAAATTTTAAAGATGATATTAATATGTAAATTGAGAAAAATTATTGGAAGAATATTAGATCTAGAAAGACGCATGAGGAAAAATAATCTGAATCAATCTGAAAAGGAAGAGTTGAAGGAAAAAATTAAAATTCGAGGATTTAGTAGGAATCCCAGGATTCAGAAAAGATCGGGCAATTGATCAAGTTTTACTTAAATAAGCGTCGGGCTGGCAACGTTAAACAAAACGCTTTATGGGTTTCAATCTATAGTTATCAGTGTGGTTTGATTTTAGATTGTTTGAGGTTTATTGTGTTTGTTTTTAGTGTGGATTGATCAGTTTGATTGATGTTGGTGGATGTTTGGATTATTTGTGGATCGATTTGATTTTTCTGTATCACGAGGGAGGTGATTCCTTAACTTCTTATAATGGCTAGACTCATTTATGTTCTCTTGTGGTAGTTGAATTAATGAGTTTATTATGACTTGTGTCTCAACCGAATTTGAGTTTTACCAGAGACATCTTGAGTTTGGACAGTGACTGCTCCATCTCAATTTTTTTAATTCCTTTCTTTGACCTTGTTTTTATTTAGTAGGATTCATGAACCTACTTGATGTGCAACATGTGGATGATCTTACACTATCTTTATAACTGTTAGAGGTGCATACTTAATGGGATAAGGTGACGCCTGAGGTTGGTGTTCGCGACCGAATGTAACAGGGACAATCTTGTCCATTAGGATAACCATATTAAAATCATGGAAGACACTTCATATATTAGTGTAGTGATTCCGTTAGAAATTAGAAGTAAGGTAGTGAGATGTGACGAGTTAAATGAAAAATTAACCGCATTTATCATGTGTATTTAAGTTTGTGTTACAACAATATAAAGGATTTGGGGAGCAATTAAAAATATATTCCTATGCTGATACTTGTTATGCTTGTTAGAGTTTTCTTTAGTTCAATTTCATTCTGACATGCTTAGTTTAGATTTACGGTCTACTGCACACTGTTCTGTCTTAAGTATATTTGCAAACATTTTGATAGACACTCGTGGTAGGTTGTACTTCTAGGGAGGTTATTTTTCTTTCTGCTTATATTTTCTGTACCAAATGTTATACATGTTAAAAATCAAGTTTGAGGGGAGGAAAAAAAATAAATTTCAAAGTTAATATACTTCCTTTTAGTTTAATATTATTGAAAACATGTTTTATGCTAGATTTACTTTTTCATGCAGTCATTCTATCATGATTATGAATGTATATGAATTTGATAGGATGTCGTAGTAACTGGTAGATTTAACTTTTATTTTTTCTTTCTGCTAGATCTTATGAAGCTGATTGAAAAATATTTAAAAATTCAAGTTTGGGGAAATGAAGAAAAATAAAAGTTAAACTTTATTTATCTTCTGTTGTCTGCATTTAATTTGATATCACTTTTAAAATGATTTGTGATATGGTGTTATCTTAGGTTACTATAACTTTGATTTTATGAATGTCAGAAAAAAAAACATAGTTGAGATCCTATGTGATGAAACTGTTCTAGAGTTAAGGTATTTTGTAGGAAATATTAAAAAAATGATTTTGCTATTTATGGTAGAAAGGAGTTGAATATTTGAAAAACTAAGATTCTTAGATTTATACTTTATGAAAATTGAGCCTTTATTGAAGCTTTTTTCAAACTAATACTTACACTTTTAAAAAGTCAGGGAAAGTTTTGAGTTTTGAACTATAGGAAGAGAATTGTGAAATTCAAAATTATTAAAGATTATTCAGATATAGTAACCCTCATATGAAAAAAAAAGAAAAAAAAAATGATTGAAAATGATCCTGAAATAAAAAAAAAGAGAAAAAAAAGAATTAAAAAATGAGGAGAAGCTTGATGAGAAGCTTAATAAAAAATTGGTTTTACTTGAATTTTTTTAAATGAAAAGACTTGGCAACAATCTTAAGTTTATTCTTATTTAAAAAAAATGGTCAAACTGGTATCAATAATGTGCTTAAATTCTGTTTTAAAACTTTCTAAGAATTATTTGTTTGACAAATTTCAATAACTTTTGAAGTAAATAGAAAATTAGGATTCCTAAGTTGAATATGAGATATTCTTACACTCTAGTCCTAGGTTGATTTGCTAGAATTTCATCTAAGTTACACTATAACATTTCTGAGACAAAATTATAGAAAACTCCATTGAAACTCACTACCTCAAATCAATAATTTTGGTTAATAAAGTTGTAGTGTTACTTGAGGACAAGTAATGTTTAAGTTTAAGGGAATTGATATGCCTTAAAATTACCTATTATATATATATATATATATCATGCTTGTTTTTTATGATATTGCGCTTTAAGGAAAGTTATTTTGTATGTTTTAGGTTTTATGTAAAAGAGATGGAGTTTTGGAGAAAGTGGAGCAAAAATGGTGCAATTTAGAGTCAAATTGAGCAAAGAAGAAAATTTTAACCCGACACATTTTGATATGTCTTTCTATGCTTAATCTTCTTTACATTTATCACATATTTTTGAATGAAATTACACCTTAAAGAAAGATTATTTTCATGTTTATCTTATAGGAATAATAGTTGGAGCGATTTGGACCCGAAATGCGGCAAAACGAAGCGGAACGGCGCGAAACGGGCATGCTGCCACTAGGGTGGCACCTAGGCGCCTATCTCGCCTAGAAAACGGTGCGTAGGCGCCGGAGACAGTTATGAACTGCTTTTAGACTCCTTGAGGAGTTTTTAAGCACCTTTGGCAATTTAGAATGCACCTTTTGGCTTTTCAAACCCTTGGAACTTCCAAGAACGTCTAGAGGTCGTAGATAGGAGTAGGAGATGTAGATTTCTACATATTTTGGAGAGATTAGTGAGAGATTTTGAGAGAGATTTGAAAGGAATTGTAGGAACTTTGCGTGGATCAGTAGGTTGTTAGAAGAATTTTCATCTTTCTTTCAGGGGAAAAAATAAGTATTGTGCTCTTCATTTTATATAATTGTTATAGGCACTTATCTAGTGAATTTACTTTGATTTAAACGAAGTTTTATGTTGTGTTTCCTCTATGCTTAGTGAGTAGTTTTCCTTATTCTTTTTATTTATGATGAGATTTAATCATGTGTGGGATTAGAATGGTTTGAGGATTTATTTTATTCCAAATTTATGATGGTATTTTCACCAGTCTTAATTGACTTTGTAAACTGGTCATTTGTGATGTTAAAATCTGGTACGAAACATAATGACCCGGGAGGGCTATGATTTCACTCATCTAGTGAGTACCACACTAACTTTACGAGGAGGGCGACCACAATCTAAGGAAAGTGCAAATAGATAAGGAGATAAGTTTTGATGGGCGTAGAATTTGTGTTTCTAGGGTGACAGGCTAGATCCTTTACCAATTTGGTCTAGAGTTGGAATCTGAAGTCCCTAGTAGGTCCTATAGTGAGGGCACAGTGTGTATTCTAGAAGTGAGAGGCTAGAATCTACGCAACACTATCATACAATAAGGAACTTACTTTAGATTAATTAATGTTTTTTTATGCACTCGGGAGAGGGTAGAGTATAGATATGCTCCTATTTGTCACAAAACCTCATTTTTAACTTAAACATTTGATTCCTGTGCTGATTATGATCTCATTGCAAGGAGCAGATGATTTTAATTATATAAGAACTTTCTAAAATTTAACCACTCTCCTTAGATTTGATTTTTATTTAATTTAGTTAATTATAATTTTAACATAAATTAGTGAATTTATGAAAACCAAACTTTTCGAAAATTTTAAGCTAAGATCTGATAGTAGCAGACTCGAATTAGACTAAGAGATTTCTTACTTCGCTTCTCTGTGAGATCGATATTAAGGTCTTTAAAGAAAGTCCAATATCACTTGAAATGATACGTATACTTGCGTAGTACCCCTAATGTGTAAACTATTAATAAAAAATTATAAATTTTATAACATATCGATTTTGCACACTAGTCGCTAAATATAAATTGGGTTGAGTTTTTGGTCATCTTTTGGAAGCTAAATTACTGTGTAATTGCTGGTCGGGTCACTCACTTATGGATGTGATGATGCTTGGTTTCAATCTCAAACAACTCCGCAGTGTTTTCAGTGCTAAAATATATTTCTCTTACAGCCTACTAAAATTTTATGGCAGTTTTGTATAACAAAAAATTTTCTCCCACTTCAGTGATTATTGAGTTAACTAACCAAAAGATAACCATATGATCTCGATTCTTTTATGTGTGGTAGATGGGTCAGTGATCTCAAGAACTATGTCATCTTCTGTGAGATAGTCTTCTTTTCCTTTATTACAAATGTACATGAACACGGTGTGGGATCATGAAAAGTAGTTATGGCCGTTCAGTTTATGATTTATAATAAATTTAGAGAGTTTAGGAGTTGTTTGGATAAAATCCCCGATCTCTGACTCAAAATTCACGTTCGGAGTAGAATTTGACATCTGGCAATCTTTGCTCCTTCACCATGTTGCTGTTGTTCATTTATGCATGTAACAGTTTCATGAACCATCTGATTGCATTTGGTGAACTTAGCATCTAAAGTAAGGAAGACCATTCCTTATTTCCACAATACTGGCAAGGTGGATATGATTTCTTTTGATTTTCATTCTTTCTTTTTGCATTGGCTGATGTTGTACTTGCTGCATTTCCTTCAAAATCCTTCTTATTCATCCTTCTGTTTGTGGTCATGTTTTGATGCTTGGCTGCGAAAGCTCCCTCAGTTGCTGCTTCCGTCCTCACTAGTCTTCTTCGTTCTTGTGCTTACAATTCGTTAAGCAATTCTGCTAAGAAAGTTTTTGATAGATATCCTTTGTATTCTCCAAGATAGCGATGGCCGCTTCTTATTTTTCAGCTACTATAACATGGATTTTTTCTGCAATTCTTTAGTCAGTAAATAGAGATTCAAGAAGCATCGCATTGTTTGCAATACATAGAAGCATATTAGAGTAATCTTTAATCATCTCGGAATCTTTCATTATTTGAAGTTCAAATTTGCTGATCATATTCAAAACTCGCATCCCTTCAGTTCTTTTATCTCCTTCATATTCATTCGTGAGATGATACCATATCTCTTTTGCCGAATTCAGAGACATGATATGACTGAAGATGGTGGATGGGACAGCAACAAACAAGGAAACCTTTGCGTTTGATTTCCTTATCCTTTTTTCTTTCTGCTTTCTTATCTCTGCCATGGTGGGACTATTCGGAAGTGCAGGTTTTCAGCTTTTTCCACTGCCTCCTAACAATGCAAAGCTTCCAAATACGCCTCCGTACATACAGCCCAAATCTGGTACACCATCAAACACTGGTGGAGCAGTTGCGGAGAGAGGCTTCCGTGATGCGTCAAATTCGCACATAGATCCCTCAAGAAGATGCTCTGTTACTGATTGTTATAATTTGTGAATCAGGAAGGAGAAGACTATGCTCCAGGAAAGACAAGGGAATTCAGAGCTACGTATTTAATTCAGCAACAAAAAACTTCACACTTCAATTTGTAAAATTAGAAACAATGCAATTTAAAACTAAATTAATAATTACCCAGTAAAATCATGGTCCCAAAATCATGTCATGACCACACACATGAATAACCAACACCAAAAGCAGAACAATTTGAAACATTCTATTAAGCAATGTTTATGACTCCACAGCAGCCCTAAAGACATCTTCTAACGCTTAGACATCTAAGGAATCTCTAGAATATCAAACTATTGCTGCGTCTGTAGTCTGCAATTGCATCTTGATTAAATCCCTATGATATTTTCGTCGTGCTTTTCCAAAGTTGCTTGGGGATTGCAAAATCGATGCGGATGTGCCCCGCATCCATCCCTAGTGTACTCGTTTAGGGCTAAACAAGGCCACGGTTCAACATCCCCAGTCTCCAAGGCTGGGCTGACCCCCATATGGTGTTTTTGCTTAACTAAGATTAGTATTCGGGCTAGTTTTGCTTAAGACTTATAAAAATGCTTTTTAAATTATTTTGGGATTTTTGTTTGATTTTATGCTATTAGAGATTTTCTCTAGTTTTTTTCTTCGCAGAGTTTTGTATCATATTCTCTCTCAAGTGGTGTCATTGTAGCTTGATTGAGAATAGAAGGTGGATCTCTCCTGACATCATACTTCACCTATATTCCCACTGATTCGTGCTGTTTTTCCTGCTCGACAGAAACTAGAATTCATCTTTCCTCTCCCAATCCTTGTGAATTTCTCATATTTTACATCTGTGTCGGTCTTCAAACATCCCCAACTGTTATTCTGATCCTCTCACATTTTCTAGGAACCTTAGAGCGGTGTCAAATATTTTATCACCGCGCAATTTATTTCAAGGCATAATTCTGACAATATATAATAAAAAGGTTCATTTATTTGTTTCCGGTTGAAGTAGTTGGGCCAAGGCTAACAATAATTACGATGGGATCATATGGAATATTATCAGTTTCTCTAAATCAATTGGAATCGCTAGATTAGTCCTGATTTCTGCTGAATCAAATTAAAATAAATTTCGCTAGTATAATGTCAAGTTTATGATCTATTCTTTGCTCTGAATCATTCAACATTTATCCTATCAACACATCACTTACGCAAATTATCCGAGTATAGTGTTCTGCTATCTTAGTGTCAGTAAGTTCTATTCACATTCTCTTTAATATATATTTTCATTCCTGATTTCTCGTCCTAAACTGTCTCAAATGCATAAATTTACAAATCAACATAATAAAGGATAAAGTACATATGACTGTAAATTAAAAAAACCATAACAATGAGTGCTCAACATCTAACATTTGTGCTCAAAATCTAACATGTGTATCAAAAAAACATAACAATGAGTGCATAAAAACATAACAATAAAGGATATAGAGCCTCACTCAAAAATAATCCAACATCAGATTACTGTCATCCCCAATCCATGAACAAATTGTTTTTTTTTCACATAGCTAACCGAATAAAAAATCAAGCCACCAAAAATTTATAGCGTTCGCATTGATTCCCTACATCCAATCCATACAAGGCATTCACATATATTTCAGTAAAAGAGCTATTCGCATTCACACAGAAGAAGGTGACGAACCAAACCAAAAATAAAAAAATCAAGGCATTCGCATATATTCTAGTAACAGAGGGGGAAGATGACGAACCAACAAGTGTGAGATCGGAGGAGAGGAAGGAGGGAGGGAGGGGGAAGATCACTCCTTTCTTGCGCAAGAGTCAAAGGAGGTAGGAGGGGATTAGGGCGGATCGAAACAAAGCAAGGGCAGACGAGTTAAAAGCTGAAGGGAAAAAGCGGGCCGCGAGGTCTAACCTGCGGCCCGCGTTTACCTGATATTGCGGGGCACCGCGGCTGCCCCGCTGCCCTAAACAATGTCGAATCGCAGCCCCTCATCGAGCCACAGGTCCACAGCCGCCTCAAACGGGGCCTTAGCCCTTAAAGGGAATATTCCATTGTTCTAACTTTTCACACATTTTAAAAGATAGCTCAACTGTTAACTCTTTATCATCACAAATAATTTTAACGTCGCATCTATTGTTTTGTCTTTTTCAATCGTTTTAAAAATTGACTCACCTATCAACACTCTATTTGCGAAGAATATACACCCAAGTAACCGAACATCAATATATTTTGCAAGATCTTTATAATTAATAAAAATTAGGTTATGTCCATGTTGATTTCTAATACAATCTTACAATTTTTAAGTTTTGTGGTAACTTGATGAATATTTTTAATAATAATTATTGCTTCATTTTATATTTGGTTGATAATTTAAATATTCTTTTGGCACATATCTTTTTTTTTTTTTTTTTCAAATTCCTAGTAATTCTAATGGTTCTCGATTATATGACTCTTTAAAATTTATAAAAATTATATTAATATGCTTTCATTGCTCTTCTTACTATGGCAATAATTGCCATATTTACTTAAATCATTCTAGTAATATTTTTTCTAGCTTAAAATCAAATTGAGCGTGATATTTGAAGCTTAGATTCTAATAACCTTTCACATAAAAACAGTGTAGAGTGCCTACTTTTGATTCTTTATTATTATCATAATATTTGTGCATATTCTTTTATTCTCAAATTAGTACTAATGTGCAGCCTTTCCAATCATTTGACATCCTCTTAATCTTTATGATTTTATTAGGCTGATTAATTGGACAATCTACACCAACATCTCATTAAAAGTATGCACTATACGTGTTACTTTATCAATGTCTCTATCATTTTTTATTACCATTTTTTTGTATTTTTTTTTTCTCTTATCATACAGAGTTACAACTTCTGCTTTTCTTGGTCCCTTGTTCCTTCTAGAACTTCTAGCTTCCTTGTAGATTCATAAGTTTCAATTGGATTTTTTTCTTCAATTTTTAGAAGCACCTGTTTTTGGTATC
Organism: Phalaenopsis hybrid cultivar; assembly: GCA_002079205.1. Lineage (NCBI taxonomy): Eukaryota > Viridiplantae > Streptophyta > Magnoliopsida > Asparagales > Orchidaceae > Phalaenopsis > Phalaenopsis hybrid cultivar. Next base: position 12,180 of record JXCR01136571.1, on the reverse strand, counting down.
ACTATTTTGTATCACCTCTTTCTATTATCAAGTCTTATTACTAATTTTAGATCTCTGTTCTTACGCTCTTTTAGAACTTTTGCAGTTTTCATGCTGAACTAGTAAACCTATAACTTTCAACTTTTAAATTGTACCACCTTATCACGTGGCAAATATTTATTTTGATTTCTTTATTAGTATTTTAATGATATTTATTGTATATACTACCTATATTGTGTGCTTAAACTTTCTATTGAAACTACTCTACAATTTTAAAAAGAAATTTTTTCATTCCAAGTGAAAAATGATACATCTATGATTTTGTAACAAGACATTTGAAAATAGCTGTCTTCCATTGCATTAGATGGTGCTTGCTATTGTAAGGCCCGTAAATCATGCATAACTTCTGACATTACTATTTTATCCCTTATTCATGCCAACCGTGAACCCTCCCATAATATTTTCTAGTGCATACAAATCCCTTCAAGTTACCAATAATATTTATTCTCTTTTTCTCATGTTTATTCTAGTGTTATTTTCCGAAATTGATATTTTAAATTATTTCCTAATTTAACTTGAAAAGAACAAAAATTAATAAGGTTTACAATATCTCCATCAATAGTCAACTTAATGTTAATTAATTTATTATTACTGTTAATTACCTCAATAATTTTATTTTTTAACTTCTTACTGCTAGCATTCCTACATCATTTTTATTATTGAACTTCTGAATGTACATTGGATTTATCCCCTTCACATATCAACTCCCTCTTCCAAAACTATCTTGTTCTTGGATGGCATTGTTTTCCTTCTATACTTCAGAGTTCTTTCATTTTCTTAGCATTGTGGAATCTCTATGCTTTTTTATTGTGGGGTCTTTTGAAGTGTATTGTATTTTCCCATATGATATACCCCATGTCTAAAAGGCTATACTACCGATGGTGGGATATGATGAAAAATATAAATTATTTTTTGTACTTACAAGAGAAAGTTCATCCATAAGTAGCTATAAATAATATCTACTAGCATTAAGAAAAACAACAAACAGCAAAATTTTAAGCAACTACCTAGCAATGAAGTAGAACAACACCTAATGAGGAAAAAAAAACTACAATAAATAAATAAATAAATAAAAAGAAGAAAAAAAAAACTATTCAAATCCAAAAAGAATACAACTATAACTAGTACACAAACTTAAAAATGCCGAATTCAATCTGTTGTTGGAAAAATATGCACATATGAAGGTCTACAAATAATCTTAGTAGAACCTGCTTTAATAAAAAAATTAATGAGTGACTTTGACAAATCAAAATTTTTCTGCAGTTTTTTTATTGTTGGAAGAATAATGCTTTGAAAATTGTTAACTTGCAAATCCTTAATGGGCAAGACTTATTGGATAACTTTCATATTTATGTGAGAAAGCTAATCAATTCGTTGTTATCTACATGAAAGTTATAATCCTGATCATGAAATTTACATATTTATGTTCTTGGGCTTGATCATGCAGGTAACTGATGCTAAGCTGATATGGGTTGACCGGTTTGGTTTTGACCTGCACATATACTCTGAAGAAGGGAATTTTACCTGCCGGGTTCCTTTTCCGAGAGAAGTTTCGGATGAAAAAGGCTTAAAATCTTCTTTAAATTCCATGTTTCATCTTGCATGGGAGGTAGAGAAGGGCTACGCTGTTCAAGATTTCGAGAGGATAAAATTGTTGAAGAAGATAAGCAGGTGAGCATCATTTCTCCCCCTATTTTTTGGAGAAATTATTACATATGGAGCACGTACGTAGAATTACGTGCGTCCTCCAGTAATATGCCGCCATGTGTACTATATCGGCCCACCTAAAGAAAATATTAAAGTGAAACCGTGAATGTTATTTGAGTGGAACCTCAAATGTTATTGGGAGGGTTATTGGAAAGTTATTGGAGCATTAACTCTAATAACACTGCAGTAACATCTCAATAATCCTTCAATAACCTCCGTAGTTCCACTTCAATACACCTTCCATAACCTCCCAATAACCACCGCGGTTATACTTCAATATCCCCCTGCATAAACCCCCGCAATAACTTCTTAATAATTTTCTAATATCCCCCCAATAATTTCCACGGTTTCACTTCAATAGNAAAACATAGTTGAGATCCTATGTGATGAAACTGTTCTAGAGTTAAGGTATTTTGTAGGAAATATTAAAAAAAATGATTTTGCTATTTATGGTAGAAAGAAGTTGAATATTTGAAAAACTAAGATTCTTAGATTTATACTTTATGAAAATTGAGCATTTATTGAAATTTTTTTCAAACTAATACTTACACTTTTAAAAAGTGAGGGAAAGTTTTGAGTTTTAAACTTTAAGAAGAGAATAGTGAAATTCAAAATTATTAAAGATTATTCAGATATAATAATCCTCATATGAAAAAAAAAGAAAAATAATGATTGAAAATGATCCTGAAATTAAAAAAAAGAGAGAAAAAAAAGAATTAAAAAGTGAGGAGAAACTTGATGAGAAGCCTAATCAAAAATTGGTTTTACTTGAATTTTTTTAAATGAAAAAACTTGGTAACAACCTTAAGCTTATTCTTATTTAAAAAAAATGATCAAATTGGTATCAATAAGGTGCTTAAATTCTGTTTTAAAACTTTCTAAGAATTATTTATTTGATAAATTTCAATAGAAAATTAAGATTCCTAAGTTGAATATGAGATATTCTTACACTCTAGTCCTAGGTTGATTTGCTAGAATTTCACCTAAGTTACACTATAACATTTCTGAGACAAAATTATAGGAAACTCTACTGAAACCCACTACCTCAAATCAATAATTTTGGTTAATAAAGTTATAGTGTTACTTGNAAATTAAGATTCCTAAGTTGAATATGAGATATTCTTACACTCTAGTCCTAGGTTGATTTGCTAGAATTTCACATAAGTTACACTATAACATTTCTGAGACAAAATTATAGGAAACTCTACTAAAACCCACTACCTCAAATCAATAATTTTGGTTAATAAAGTTATAGTGTTACTTAAGGACAAGTAATGTTTAAGTTTGGGGGAATTGACATGCCTTAAAATTACCTATTATATATATATATATATATGTGTGTGTGTGTGTGTGTGTCATGCTTATTTTTTATGATATTGCGCTTTAATGAAATTTATTTTGCTTGTTTTAGGTTTTATGTACAAGAGATGGAGTTTTGGAGAAAGTAGAGAAAAAATGGTGTAATTTGGGGTCAAATTGAGCGAAGAAGAAAATTTTAACCTGACACANTATATATATATATATATGTGTGTGTGTGTGTGTGTGTGTGTGTGTGTGTGTGTGTGTGTGTGTCATGTTTATTTTTTATGATATTGCGCTTTAATGAAATTTATTTTGCATGTTTTAGGTTTTATGTACAAGAGATGGAGTTTTGGAGAAAGTAGAGAAAAAATTGTGTAATTTGGGGTCAAATTGAGCGAAGAAGAAAATTTTAACCTGGCACATTTTGATATGTCTTTTAATGCTTAATCTCCTTTATATTTTTCACATATTTTTGAATGAAATTGCACTTTAAAGAAAGATTATTTTCATGTTTATCTTATAGGAATAATACTTGGAGCGATTTGGAGCCGAAATGGGGCAAAACGAAGCGGAACGGTGCGAAACGGGCGTGCTGCCACTAGGGTAGCATCTAGGCGCTTATCTCACCTAGAAAACGGTGCCTAGGCATCGGAGTCGGTTATGAACTGCTTTTAGACTCCCTGAGGAGTTTTTAAGCACCTTTTGGCAATTTAGAATGCACCTTTTGGCTTTTCAAACTCTTGGAACTTCCAAGAACGTCCAGAGGTCGTAGATAGGAGTAGGAGATGTAGATTTCTACATTTTCTGGAGANGTTCGGCTCATTTATATTTTGAGCTCAAAAAGTGTGCTCGTGTTCGGCTCGTTTGCTTAACGAGCCGAACACGAGCTTTTCACGAACAAAGTTGTTTTGACAACCTTAATCAGACAGTCATAAGATGTTAAGGATTTGAGTAATATTTTAAAATTATTGTTTATATTAAAACATCATTTGAATCTAACTTAATAATTTTTATTCTACTTTTTTAATTAATACTTTTTAATGGATTATAAATCTTTATAGGCTTGTAGTCAATTAAATTTTAAAAAAAGACTACTTATCAATATATATATATATAAAATTGATGAGTAGTATTTCGAGCGAAAACGAGCCGAACACGAACGAACAAATCTTTGTCCGTGTTAGGCTAGTTAACTTAGCTAACGAGCCGAACACGAGCTGTTCGTGAACAACGAACCGTTTTGACAGCCCTACCATGGACGCAAGCATTTAGCGAAATTTACATGCATGCCACACAATTCCTATGTATTTATGCATATAACACCTAAAGTTTGATATTTATATTTATGATACTACTGATGTCATGAACTTAAACCAATGTTTTTAGAAACAAGCTCCACGAGCAAAATGAAGCGCCCTTCGGAGCATCAAAGTTAATTTTCAGATTTTTTTTAACTTTTATATTTTTAATTATTGTAGCAAATTATTTTAAATTGTTCAAAATTTTAATTTGCAA
>JXCR01136565.1:49540-82253 GCA_002079205.1 Phalaenopsis hybrid cultivar | reverse complement strand
CAAATAAACTAAAGAAAGTTATGACATCCGTTTGGTCTGCGAAACCAATGTATTGGTCGACAAATTCTCCTACTTAATTGTGACATCCGTTTGGTCTGCGAAACCAATGTATTAGCCGACAAATTCCCCTATTTAATATAATAAAATTAAATAGGGTTTATATTATGCTGGGTTCGGGAAAAGCTTCCTATAAGGGCAAGCCCCTACGACATCAGTTTGGTCTGCGAAACCAATGTATTGGCCGACAAGTTCCCCTATTTAATATAAGGATTCCGTTTGGTTTGCGAAACCAATGTATTGGCCGACAAATTCCCCTATTTAATATAAGGAATTATTAGGGTTTATATTATGCTGGGTTCGGGAAAAGCTTCCTATAAGGGCAAGCCCCTATAGTTAAGGTTTATATTATGCTGGGTTCGGGAAAAGCTTCCTATAGGGGCAAGCCCCTATAGTTAATTAAATCTTATATTATGCTGGGTTCGAGAAAAGCTTCCTATAAGGGCAAGCCCCTATAGTTAATTATATCTTAGGTAACAAAAGCTACCTAAGAATACTCTCGATAAAAGCTAAGAAAAATTATCTTCAAGGAGTAAATGGTAAGGACATCTCAAAGATATCTGACTAAGGAGTGTGAAGGGGGATTGGTTCAAATTTCGATGGTAAGGAAATTTCAAAGATATTGGACTAAGAAGTGTGAAGGGGGATTGGTTCAAATTTGATGGTAAGGACATTTCAAAGATATTGGACTAAGAAGTGTGAAGGGGGATTGGTTCAAATTTGGTGTAAGGACATTTCAAAGATATCGGACTAAGAAGTGTGAAAGGGGATTAGTTCAAATTTGGAATATTTTGTTTTGGAGTCCAAAGGAGGAAACACTAGAGGATGTCACAGATCCAAACGAGAACTTCGGTGACTTCCCAAGCTATCCTATTATTTGGCTTCAAATTGGAAAAAAAACTTTGGTGACTTCCCAAGCTATCCTATTATTTGACTTCAATTTAAGAGAAATTTGAACTTCGGTGACTTCCTAAACTATCCTATTATTTGGCTTCAATTTAGAAGAAATCATTTAAATGTTTCATCCTGCAATTTTTATTTATTAGGATTTACATTTGTGTGAAGCAATCAGCACAAACACTTCGGTGACTTCCTAAGCTATCTTATTATTTGGCTTCAATTTAGGAGAAATCATTTAGTTATTCATCCTGCAATTTTTATTTATTAGGATTTACATTTGTGTGAAGCAATCAGCACAAATAACGTTGAAGATGTGAGGATTTAAGTCGTAACAAATGACTACCTCGGAGTCCTAAAATATCCTTGAAGATGTGAGGATTTAGGTCATAACGAATGACAACCTCGGAATCCTAAGGCGAGCCCTTGAAGATGTGAGGATTTAGGTCATGACGAATGACAACCTCGGAGTCCTAAGGCGAGTTTAGGCTTAGATTGTACAACAGGATTGTACAAATGCCTAAAAGATGTGTTTGAGGATTTATGTTGTACTACAATCAACACAAATAACCTTGAAGATGTGAGGATTTAAGTCGTAACAAACGACTACCTCGGCATCCTAAGGCGAGTTAGATTGAAGATGTGAGGATTTAGGTCATAACGAATGACAACCTCTGAATCCTAAGGCGAGTTAAGGGTTAGATTGTACAACAGGATTGTACAAATGCCTAAAAGATGTGTTTGAGGATTTATGTTGCACCAGGCACCTTGAAGATGTGAGGATTTAGGCCATGACGAATGACAACCTCGGAATCCTAAGGTAAGTTTAAGGCTTAATGTACAACAGGATTGTACAAATGCCTAAAAGATGTGTTTGAGGATTTATGTTGCACTAGGCAGTAAAACAGAATTGTACAAATGCCTAAAAGATGTGTTTGAGGATTTATGTTGCACTAGACAAACAACCTCAAATTCCTATGGCTTTGCTGTTTAAAGCTAAGAAAGGATGTGTTGTTGTAAATCCTCTTGCTGTTGAAGATGGCCAGGCTGCCCACCATGTAAGCTCCAAGCTCCTCGTTGTAGCAGAGTTCAAGTTTTCTAGGTCATNGGAAAGTCCTATGGCTAGACCTAGGCTACTAAAGAAGTTTCTAGACCTCAACCAAAAGTGAGGTCAGCAATCATTTAGCGGGTCTTCCATTGTACTGAAGTAAATGTCGTCTGAGCCTTCGCATTGACGAAGTGAGACTCGTCAAACTCAAGTTGCCTCTTTTGTCGCGGAGCCATGTCAATCTAATCAAAATTATAAAAAAAATTCCAAAATACACTTCAAATACTCAAATAATGGTTTCCAAGAGTGACTCGAAGAGTTCAAAACTAAATTACATGAATTTCTTCCAAATATTTTCTCCACATTCTCAAATTTTTCAGACCTTGTCAATGTGGAAGAAATTCAAGGTGAAAATCAGATATTTTTAGATTGGAGTGAAGCTCTTACCGAGAGATGATAAAATCCGGTGTCTAAATGCTTTGAAATTGCCCCCAAATCCAAGATCTTCAAGTCCTAGATTGAATTTTTTGTTTTTTAAGAGGAAGAGGATGATGAATAGTGGTGGTTGACTTGTCAAAATCACAGTTAAAAGTGTTTTTTCTGGATCTCACCGTCGGCGGGGTCTTCGGCGCTGTCAACGAGCTCTATTGAATTAATAACCAAAGTCTCAATAAAAATCTATTGTCGGTGGCGTCGATGGCACCATCGGCGAGATATTCAAAATTGGGTCAATTTCCAGACTTTTGTGATTTCAATCAATTTCAAGCCTCGACGACATCCGTTCAATCATTATAAACATAAATTTTAAGTGATTAAATGATGTACTAATACAAGTAAACATCACAACACAAAACATCACAATTATATATAAATTCCAAGTGTTACAATACACGTTATAAGAAACACATAAGTTTGGTTTTTCTCAATCTTGCTACATCAACTCAGCGTTGCAATTCAAGTCAAAACACTCCGAACACTGAAAATAAATATCCTATGCTCAATCTCAACTATACTGTGATCTAAAAGTAAAATTTGAAAGCAAAGCAAACACAAAGTTCAAATCAAATTACACACATAGACATACAGGTAGCAAGGTAAATTTATTACTCTTCTGATTCAGTGCTTATTTCTCCTTTGAGATCATCCATTGATTGAACATGAACGAAGAGGTTATAGAAGGGTCAATATGAAAATTCTTCAGTTGAGTCCTCTTCTATCAATCCCATCTTTTTCATCAATCGTATCAAACTTCCTTTGAAATGTCCAGAGTGATCAAAATGCTCTTTCATCCTCCAGTCTAGATGATCGAAAAAATCAGAGATATTGTTAATTGCATTCATAAAATTTTGTACCTCTTTCTCCAATTTCTTGATTATGTGCAGGATCACTAGTGTCTTGTTCGGAACTAAAGGTTGAATAAAAAGTGAATTCTAAGACGATTGATCCACAATAATAGTCATATCATTCCCATCTTCATTGGTCGGGAACCTCTCGGTTGGGTCCAAAGGCTTCCAAGGTAGAAGTACATTTTCCTAATTCTCATAAGATACTTAGAAATGAATGCAGAGTAAGAAAATTGTTGAAGGATGTCTAAGCCCATAAGTTGATCCATGAATGATCAGGCCCAAAACACACTTCATAAATATCGCTCTAATATCAATCGGCAGTCCCATTTGGATACAGTAGTTCAGAATAGTACTCTTTGTCGATTTTCATTGTCGGTAATAGTTTTGCAGAAATGAAGAAGTGCCAGTGTTTAGAAACGAGGTTTAGAAGTGTCGCAAAAAAACTAACATACCCGTTTTCTCTCTTTTCCCAGTCTTTAGTTTTGTCCGTCAAATATTGGTAGATCTCATTCATCAGGTTTCTTATCGAGACAAAGTTGGAATATTGGCAGACAGGAACATTCTCGATCATATTTAACTCATTAATCCATGCAGGAGTAAAAGTTATCCATCTACCTCTCACATAGACGACTCCCTGGTTGATTTCATACAAATTAGCATAAAACTCCTTCATCACAGGAACAACTACGATGGTTGTAGTGTAGCACAACACTTCCCATCTTTGTCGCACAATCATCTCTTCAATTTTTGTCGAAGGAATTTGATTCACAAATCCTCTTTCTTTGATTAATCTCCTCTTTGTCAGCACTTTGTTGAAGATTCGTTACACCTCGGAACTAATGAACTTTCTTCGATTGAACACTCGTAATCTACAGTTTTCTGGGGAATTTAAGGATGAACTTAGTGGAGTTTCAATTCATTTTTAGGGAAATACAAACTTAGGAAATGAATTTGGAAGTTTATAAGGAGTAACTCCCGCCTAAAACCTCCAAAAACCATCATTTCAAACTCCGAAAACCGTCATCCCGCCGTTCTCGCCATCGACGGCATCGATGGCGCCATCAGTATGCCTTTAGAATTAATTGCCTAGACTCTCAGGAAAAACCTGCCATTGACGGCGTCAATGGCACCGTTGGCACTTAAGGCAAAAATTTCACAGTTTCACTGTAGTTCAATGCGTTCCATTTTTCTCAGATCCCAATTTTAAGATATTTCAAGGGTAAACATGAGTAGTAGAGTTCAATACTACCACAAACTAATGATAATTTCAAATAAAAATATTATAATCGCAATAAAAATAAAGATAACTATGGGTTACCTCCCATAAAGTGCTTGGTATAATGTCGTCAGCCCGACCTATTCAGATATTATTCAGGTTCAGTGATCATTAAAACCTCTTTAAAATTTAGTCTTTTACCCTCAAATACGGCTTTAATCTGTGTCCATTTACTACAAATCTATTGTNTGGAGTTTCACTTCATTTTTGGGGGAAATATGAACTTAGGAATCGAATTTGGGAGTTTAAAAGGGGTAACTCTCGCTCAAAACCGCCAAAAACCGCCATCCCACCGGTCTCGTCGTCGGCGGCGTCGAGGGCGCCGTCAGTGAGCCTTTAGTATTTAATTGCCTGGACTCTCGGGAAAACCCGTCGTCGGCGGCGTCGATGGTGTCTTCGGCGCCCAAGGCAAAAATTGCACAGTTTTGCTTTGGTCCGAATGCGTTCAAATTTCCTTATAGATCCAATTTTTATGATGATTCAAGGGTAAATAAGAGTAGTAGAGTTCAATACTACCATAAACTAACGATAATTCCAAATAAAAACTACTATAATCACAATAAAAATAAAGATAATTATGGGTTGACTCCCATAAAGCGCTTGATTTAACGTCGTCAGCCCGACCTATTCAGGTATTATTCAGGTTGACTGATCATTAAAACCTCTTTAAAATTTGGTCTTTTACCCTCAAAATACAGTTTTAATCTGTGTCTATTTACTTTAAATCTTTTTCCATCCGATCTTCAACTCTAATCTGTGTCCATTTACTTTAAATCTATTTCCCGTTTTCTGATCTTCAATTTCAATAGCTCTGTAAGTATAAACTTGAGTCACAGTAAAGGGTCCTAACCAACGAGACTTCAATTTCCCAGGGAATAACATCAGCCTAGTATTGTAAAGCAAAACTTCTCGTCCTGGTTCAAAGTTCTTCTGGTTAATCTTCTGATCATGCCATAACTTTAGTTTGTCCTAATAAATTCTGTCGTTATCATAAGATTCATTTCTTAATTCTTCCAATTTATTCAATTGTAACATTCTTTTCTTACCAGCAACTTTCAAATTATAATTGAATTCTTTAATTGCCCAATATGCTTTATGCTCCAATTCTACTGGTAAGTGACAAGTCTTTCCAAAAATCAGCCTGTAAGGAGTCATTCCAATAGGAGTTTTATAAGCAGTCTTGTAAGACCATAATGCGGTATCCATTCTAGTGAACCAATCTACTCTACTAGGGTTTACAGTCTGTTCAAGTATTTGTTTAATCTCTCTATTAGAAACTTTAGCTAACCACTGANCTTTCCAAAAATCAGCCTGTAAGGAGTCATTCCAATAGAAGTTTTATAAGCAGTCATGTAAGCCCATAATGCAGTATCCAGTCTAGTAGACCAATCTAATCTACTAGGGTTTATNTCTTCTCACCAGCATCTTTCAAATTATAATGGAATTCTTTAATCGCCCAATATGCTTTATGCTCCAATTCTAGTGGTAAGTGACAAGACTTTCCGAAAATCAGCCTGGAAGGTGTCATTCCAATAGGAGTTTTATAAGCAGTCCTGCAAGCTCATAATGCGGTATCCAGTCTAGTGGACCAATCTACTCTACTAAGGTTTACAGTCTTCTCAAGTATTTGTTTAGTCTCTCTGTTAGAAACTTCAGCTAACCCACTTGTTTGAGGGTGATAGGAAGTAGAGATTCTATGAATAATTTTAGTTTTTTTTTGTCAATCTCTGAATGTAATTATTCCTAAAATGGGATCCTCCGTCAGTGATAATCATTCTCGGCATTCCGTATCTAGTGAAAATATTTTTCATTAAAAATCTTGAAAAACTTTTAGCGTCACAATGAGATAAAGCTTATGCTTCAATCCACTTTGAAACGTAGTCTACTGCAATTAGAATGTATAAGTTCCCAGATGAAGGAATAAATGGTCCCATGAAATCTAATCCCCAAACATCAAAGATCTCAACTTCTAACATGAAATTCAGAGGCATTTCATTTCTTCTAGATATATTTTCTACTTGTTGGCATCGATCACAAGTTTTTATGTATCTGTAAACATCTCTAAAGAGATTAGGCCAAATCCAGCTTGTAAAATTTTATAAGCAATTTTATCAACCCCAAAATGTCCTCCAAATTCAGAATCATGACATTTCTGTACGATTAGTTCGGTTTCTTCATAAGGCACACATCTTCTCATAATAAGATGCTTACATTGTTTATATAAATTAGGTTCATCCAAAAAATATGCTTTCGCATCATGAATGAATTTTCTTTAATATTGTAATGTCAGCATATGTGGCAAAATATCACTTACAATATAATTAACAATATCAGCATACCATGGTATTTTCCACTCTTTAATATTATAAAATTTTTCTTCAGGGAAACTGTCAGTACTTTCATTGTCGGTGTCAGATAATTCCTGATTGACTAATCTCGACAAATGATCAACAATTTGATTATCAGTTTCCTTTCTATCAATAACCATAAGATTAAATTCTTGTATCAAAAGTATCCATCTAATTAACCTTGGTTTAGCATCCTTCTTTTGCATCATATATTTAATAGCAAAGTGATCAGTGTGCACAACACATTTAGTCTCAATTAAATAAGATATAAATTTGTCTAAAGCATACACAATGGCCAATAACTCTTTTTCAGTAACAGTATAGTTAATTTGAGCATATTAAGATTTTACTAGCATAGTATATAACTTTAAAAATCTTTTCATACCTTTGTCCAAGAACAGCTCCAACAGTATAATCACTAGCATCGCAAATCAGTTCGAATGGTTTCTCCCAATTAGGTGAAACTATAATAGGGGCTATGATTAATTTTTCTTTTAATAACTCAAATGCATTTAAACAGTTTCCAGTAAATTCAAATTTCTTGTCCTTTTCTGAAAGTTAGCATAGAGGTTTAGTAAATTTTGAAAAATCTTTAATAAAACGCTTGTAAAAACCAACATGTCTAAGAAAACTCCTAACCTCTCTTACCTTAGTAGGAGGTGTTAATTTAGATATAACTTGAATTTTTTTAGGGTCTGCTTCCATATAATTTTCTGAAATTTTATGTCCTAACACAATTCCTCCTACAACCATTAATTGACATTTCTCCCAATTTAGAACTAAATTTGTTCTTTCGCATAACTCCAAAACTTTTTCAAGTTAATTTAAGCATGCATCAAATGATGTTCCAATTATAGAGAAATCATCCATAAATACTTTTAATCCATCATCAATTAACTTACTAAATATAGACATCATAGATCTCTAGAATGTTGTAGGGACATTACATAATCTGAAGGGAATTCTTCTAAAAGCAAAAGTTCCAAAATGACTAGTAAATGTTGTATTTTCTTGATCCTCGGGAGCAATAGAAATTTGATGGTAATCGGTATATCCATCTAAAAAATAAAAAAATTTGTGCCCAGCAAGTCTATCTACTATTTGGTCTAAAAATGGTAAATGAAAGTGATTTTTCCTAGTGTAGTGTTTAATTTTCTATAATCAATGCAAATACACCACCTAGTAACTTGTATGATAGGTATTAATTCATTATTCTTTTTTGTTTCAACAGTCACTCCTCCTTTCTTAGGAACACAATGAGTTGGACTTACCTAAGCACTATCTGAAATAACATGTATAACTCCAGTGTCCAACCATTTCAAAATTTTCTTTTTGACTACTTCTTTCATTATTGGGTTTAATCTCCTTTATGGATCAACTCTTGATTTATAATATTCATCTAGTATAATTATGTGCATACATATTGAAGGACTGATTCCCTTAATATCAGCTAAGGTCCAACCAAAAGCTTTTTTATATCTATTTAATGTATCCAAAAGTCTTTGCTCTTGCAAATCATTTAATTCTAAAGATATAATAACAGGTAGTGTAGATGAGTTTCCCAGAAACACATACTTCAAGTGGTTAGGCAATATTTTCAACTCAAGTTCAGGTGGTTTTATAATTGATGGAACTAGATTCTTATAAGTATTTCTTGTAATATACAGCATCTCAAATCTTTCCTGAACATAATCTAATTCTTTATTTTCTATTTCGTCCAAAATAACTTTATCTCTGTCTTCAAATTATTCTTTCTCATCAAAATGTTCTTTAAAATGCTCGTTCAATAGATGTTCACTAATTTTCATGCAAAAACATTCATTATATATTTCAACAGCAGAGTATTTCATAGATTTCACAATGTTAAAAGTCAGTTCTTGATTGTTAAATCTCATATTTAATTCTCCATTTTGAACATCTATCATAGCTTTTCCAGTAGCTAAAAACGGTCTCCCTAAAATGATAGGTATTTCTTTATCTTCCTCCATATCAAAACAATGAAATCCACAAGAAAAAAAAAACTATCAACTTTTTCTAACACATCTTCTATAACTCCCTTACGATAAGTAACTGAACAATCCGCTAACTGAAGAGTTATAGAAGTAGGTGAGACTTCTCTTAATCTTAATCTTTTGAAGATTCTGAAGAGTTACAGAAGTAGGTGAGACTTCTCCTAATCCTAATCTTTTGAAAATCGATAGAGACATAAGATTAATGCTGACTCCCAAATCACATAAAGCTCTTCCATAAAATTTTTCACTGATAGCACACGATATAGTGAGACTACCTGGATCTTTTAATTTTTCAGGAAGCTTTTTATGAATAATTGCACTGCACTCTTCGCTAAGTACAACAGTCTCATTATCAATGAACTTCCTTTTCTTGTTCAAAATATCTTTCATAAACTTCACATAATTGGGCATTTGCTCTAAAGCTTCTACGAAGGGAATATTTACCGTTAATTTCTTAAGAATTTCTATAAACTTGAAAAATTGTTTATCCTTTTTGTATTGCTTAAATCTTTGAGGAAACGGTGGTGGAGGTTTCTCTACAGTAATTTTTATTGGTGTAAGTGGATATTCTAAATCTGGATATTCATGATCCTTTTCTTTTTCCGTATCCACTTTCTTTTTCAGTTTCCGTTTTTTTATGCACTCTTGTTTCTAATTCTTTTTCACTTCGTAATTGTATCGCTTTTATCTGTTATTTTTCTTGATTTTTAGGATTAGGTTCCATAGTACTACGAAAAGTTCCCAATGTTCGGTTACTAAGCACAGTAGCAATATGCCCCAATTGATTTTCAATATTCTTGATAGTAGTTCCTTGATTTTGTAACTGATTTCCTTGAATTTGTAATTGATTTCCTTGATTCTGTAAATGTTGACCCATGTTTAATATCATTTCTACCATAGACAACTTCTTTTCCTTAATTTGAGTGTTACTGTTAAATCCTAAAGGATAAGAAAGTCTATAATTAACATTTCATTGGTTGGATGAATTTCCTAATGGGTTCACTGAGTTGTTCACCTATTATTGATTTGTAGAAGAATTGTTATTCCATTTAAAATTAGGACGATTCTTCCAACCTGGGTTATAATAGTTTGAATAAGGGTTGTTGGGTCTATTATTAAAAGCATTTAAAGTCTCATATGAAAGTTGAACATCCACAAATTGCCCAGATGAATTCTCTTCCATCATAGGAAGCGTTGGAGAATAATTCATCCCATAATGATCTAAACAGATGAATTCTCTTCCATCATAGTAGGTGTTGGAGAATAATTCATTCCATAATGATCTAATCTCTTTGATATTGCAGCAATCTATGAAGCTAACATAGATATTACATCAGAATCATGGATACTAGCTACTCTTTTAGGATTTACCCTTTCAGAGGGCCATTGAAAATTGTTGGTAGTCATCTCTTCCATTAACGAATAAGCCTCATCAAAAGGTTTTGACATTAAAGAACCACCAGCCGCAGCATTTATAATTGATCTAAGGATCCCACTAATCCATTATAAAAGGTTTGAATTATTAACCAGTCTGGTAACGAATGATGAGGGTATCAAAAGGTTTTGACATTAAAGAACCACGAGCCGCAGCATCTATAATCGATCTAAGAGATCTACTAATCCATTATAAAAAGTTTGAATTATCAACCAATCTGGTAATGAATGATGAGGGCACTTTCTAAGAAGATCTTTAATTCTCTCTCAAGCTTCATATATCGACTCTCCATCAATCTGGCAAAATGATGTTATGTCATTTCTAAGTTTAGCAGTTTTGGATGGAGGGGAATATTTGGATAGAAATTTTTGTGAAAGTTCTCCCCAAGTTCTAATCGATCCAGGTGCTAACAAATTTAATCATATCTTAGCCTTATCCCTAAGTGAAAAGGGAAAAAGTCTAATTCTAACAACATCATTCGAAACTCTATCATATTTAAAGGTAGCACAAAGTTCTAAAAAAATAGCGAGGTGTAAATTAGGATCTTCATTTTGTGTACCTCCGAATTGATTGTTTTGTACCATTTCAATAATAGCAGCTTTAAACTCAAATGAATTAGCAGCTACATCCGGATTTTGGATATATAAGTGAATTTTATCTGCTGTAGGATTTACATAATCTCATAAAGGTCTAGGTATGTTACTTTAATTATGATTCTTGTTTATTCCCCGACAACGGCGCCAAAAACTTGACAGCGACTTTATAGATGCTTGAAAATATAAGAATTTGATACTGCTGCTAGAATCTTTAATTCCCCAGCAACGACACCAAAAAAATTGACAGCGGTTATAGAATCAATAAAGACGTAATATTCAATAATTGCAAAGTCACACTTATCAACGCAAGTATATGTATCGCTCAAGTAATACAAGGCTCTAATGGAGTCCTGGAAATCGATCCCACAGGTAGTAACATTAGAGGCTACGAACTAAGATTTTAGAAAATCAATACTTAATCACTACAATATAGTTCTAATTACTTGACTCTCATTAATAGGAAATTGAAATAAATATGTAATTTTAATAACTCTTAAATAACTAAATCTATTAATAAAGTTTCTAATGTGAAGTTCAATATATAAGAAAGCATCCTTCTCCTTATCAAGAAATTAAAATAAATTGATAAAGTGAATTAGTTCAAATTGTATTGTGCCAAATAGGAGCATACCTATTCGTTACACTTTGGTCCAAGCATAAAGAACATTGACTAATCCTATGCTTATTTACTGAATCTATGGTTAGGCTGAGAGGATACCGGTTCTCACTTCGGAGCTCCCACGTTCCCCTCGCCAGAGGGCTAACATCTACACTTCAGCAACCAAACCATATGACTGAATTGAGGATTTTAGTCTGTCTCTCTAAAATCTCCAATTCTACGCCCGATAATTTTATTTCCCTATTTATTTGCACCCAACTTTCAAGGACTTTGACCTCCCTGAATCTTGGATGTAATCTTCACTTTAGTTGTAAAACTCAACATATTTTAATAAATCAATTGTTCAGACTGAAAGTAAATTAAGATCGAAGTAAAAAGTTATCACAAACTTCTTTAACATTCTCAAGGCTCAACCAATTCAAATCACCATTTCACAAAATCTCAAGACAATGAGAAAGATAGAGAAAACTACTCAGAACTCATGGGGAAGATACGACAAAACTTGGAATTTATATATAAAAACAAAGTCATAAAAACAACAATAAGTAAATTTCACTTATCTCTAATTTCTCCCCAAGCAAACTCCTCGAAGTTCATCTGAATCTCTTCCTTTCTTTACAATACATAGAATTCTTCTTCGAAGCGACAAGGAGGAAGAAATCTCTCACTTTCCCTTCACTCTTACAATCTCTCGAAAAATTCCTCACAATCTAATCCTAAATTAAACTCTCCACACTCTACCCACTCTACACACTCTACACACTTTACACACTCTCTAATTTTCGGCCAACAGTTTCTCTTAAAATTGTAGAAGAGTTTTCCCAAGAGCTGTCAAAGCATCCCCTCAAAAATCGTCCACATTCAATGCACCTGTTGAGATAATTATCGATTTGTCGTCGGCGGCCTCAAGGGCGTCGTCGGCGGCCTTCTGGAATATTTAATTCTTAACTCTCGGGAAAACCCGTCGTCGGCGTCGTTGGGCTTGTCGTCAGTGCCCTAGTTCAAATCTTCATATTTTGGTTTTTTTAGCTCCAAATTTGCTCTTTTTTGCATATTTTTGCTCTAATGAGCATAATTCAACATACCTGCAATAAAACATCAAAAATACCTTTCTTTAAAGTGCAATATTATCAAAATCAGTGTAAAATAGGTATGGAAATCTCAAGTATTTTCCTTTGGTCACATGTCTTATGGTTCCACGCATCGAGCATCTTGAAAGTTGTGCATGTACCTTACTTCAAAAACAGACTCTACCTAGGGACCATACAAAGTATATGGTAAAAGTCTAAAAGAAAGAATTGACCTACAAAATAGAATTAGGATGGATTATTTCATGAAATGCAAATAAACTGTCCAATGAGAAAAGACCTTAACAACGCATGCAGAAAATGCGTTAGCATAAATCATGATCGCTCTTCCCTTATTGGACATGATACGATGCAGAAGTCCACCACTAAATACATTAGTGCATAAGTCTCAAACTCAGTAAACACACAAAGTACTATGTTGCTAAAGCGCAAACTAACAAATAATAACTAAGGCATATAAGAAAAAGCTAGCTACTCACTAACCCTAACTTAGCAAGCATCTAGAAACACGACGGCCTAGACACATACAACTAAGTGTGTGGTCAAAATGTCGGTGAAATGCTGACATATGTTTTGGATGGGAACACAAATCCTAGCCCCATCTTAAAGATCCAATAGTCTTAAGTGGTGCGATCAAATGTAGACTTATGTAAGTAAGAGTATTTAAGAGATTGGCCATACGTTTGGCCTAAGCTATAAATGCAATAATTTTAAAATGAATTTTAAAATATGATGCATATAAGTAATCAAAATATAAAATTTTATACTTTTAAACTAAGTCATAATGAAATAAAAGCCAAGGTGGCACCAATTAGACTTCTTGGAATCTTAGCACAAATATATGCGCTGATCGAGATGCAACAATTTGTATTACTCGTTAAGATGTCATTATAAGAAATGCTCATTAAAGCATCACAACCAAAAACAGATCATTCAACTAATGAGTACAACTTTCAATCAATACAATCAGGTAATGCCCATTTAAACATGTAAAGTGATTCGGTGTATTACAACCACTCTATAGAGCGATCACTAGTGATACACTAATGGAATCAACGCGATGTGACTACTCTTTTGAGGTGTGAGCAGTCACATTTGATGCTCGATTATAAGTATTCATCATACACATGTGGTGACACATGCCAGGGATGAAAGTGTTAGATGTGCAGATGCAAAAGTGGGAAAGACCACATGCAAATACACAAGTGATATCAAGAATGGATGCATGGGGTATAGTACGCAATGGGGAAATTACACCCGGCCTGAAATACAGTCAGACAAGCACATGCAAATGAGCAGACACTCATAGTGCATGGCAAGTGCAAGTGATATGACATACAAAGGACTAACTAAGGTGCTATCATGGATGACAGGTAGTATGAGCTGTGCACCAAATGGGTTCCAGAGCTATGAAGCATGATCCATGCTAGCTGAGAGTCCTACAACAAGGTCGCCTTACATCATGCACTCAGTGGGTTCAGAGGCTATGAAGTGTGATTCATGTAGAATGACATAATATGATATGTCTATGGTACACATTGAGGGAGCCATAGGAAATGAAGTGACAAATCTCGTGAAAGTGAATTACGAATCGAGTATACTTGTGGTGTGAGTCGTCCACTCATAAAGTATATGAATTGATTGACATGAGCATATAAAGAAATGAACTCTTGTGAGGACCCCAAGCATGCAAAGCATTAGCATACATGATGTTATGAGAAAGGAAATACAAATCTATACAATTGAGAATATAAACATGAAAGTGCAAAATGCAAAATGTAATATGAGCAAGATTGATATCTACAATATAGGTGGCCGATCAAACTGATTGAACTTGGTCAAACTGTCGAGCCATCCAACAGGGACGGTTGATCTGATTGAATGAAATCAGTTGACTAATCAAGCCAATTGACTAAGGTAGCTAGCCAAATTCACATGCAAAATAATGTGTCAAATATATGATAGTCAAAAGAGATTGGTTGGTCAATCCACATGCTTGGATTAGCAGATCAATCGAGTCGATAGAAAATGGTCGATCAAATGATTGGGTAGAGGGCAACCGATCAATCAAGCCAATCAAAAGTGGTATATCAAATGATCGGTCTTAGGGTAGTCGATTGGGCAAGTTAACTAAAAGTGATGGATCAAAGGATCGGCTCAAAGGCAACGGATTGGTCTAGTTGACCAAATGTGAACAATTGACTGATCGAACTAGAGGCGGTCAATCGGTGACCGGAAGAAGTGAATCAAATGATCAGGCTAAGGGAGGTTGATTAGTCAAGTCGACAAAAAGTGCTAGATCGAGCAATTAAACCAGAGGCAGCCAATCAATGAAGTTGATCGAAATTTTTTGATCAAATGATCGATTTGGGAATGGCTGATTGTCAAGTTGATCGAAAGATAGCCAACCAAGGTACGTGACCGACTAAAAGCACATAAAAAGAGCAGATGCAATAATGCAAACAACTTAATTGATTTTGCCATTCGATCGAGCTGGATGAAGATGGTCGATCAGTCAAAGGTGGTCGAAGATAGCCAACTGGTTGAAGGTGGCTGACAAGTCGGGTAGACCGAAGATGGTCAACCGGTTGGGCCGAACAAAGACAAACACAAAAGTTAATTTTAATGCTCATTTTTAAAAACATGTCATACAATCTGAAGTAAATGACATACACATGCTTGATGATATATCATACCCTTACTAATAACCTCGCTTGGGTTTTAAGGTTGGGATAAATTCATGTAGTTATTGTTTGTTATACAATAGAATGAAGGGCCCACCTCTAATAGTTCGAAAAAAATATGAAAAAGCTTATCCTTGAGAAAACATTAATGAAGTGATGGTTTCTCATACACAAGGCGTTTGCAGGCTAAGAAATGAGGGGTCAAAGAAAATCCTCATTCTCTTGGTCCAAAAAATGCCTTTGATCCCTTCATAAAGCATGAAGCCACCAAATAATCGTAGGATTATCATAATCCTAACCAAAGCCAGTTTATGAACTAGAGCATAAGTAAATTACTTATGGAGCATAGGTAAACTAAAGAAAATTTTTCCTAGCCTATGGAGCCTCTATAACATCAGCTTAGACCTAGGCTCTCTGACAAAGAAATGAAGAACCCAAGCGTTCTCAGATGATTTCATATCTTTCGCCTTGATTCTCCTTGCAAGCCTTAATTCCATTACTTCCATACCTTCCATGTCTATGGTCTGAGCTCTAGTGAGAGGGAGGAACCGTGGGGGTTTCGTCACCAAGCCTTCAAGTAAGAGAAATGAAATAGAGAAGAAAGATATGAGTTTTAAACCTCTGTACCCTGAAATGTCGTTGTTATCTTCCAGGTTGGTCTCTGTTTGGAATGGAATGGAGAGAACAAAAGAGAAAATTAGGATTTTTGGGCCTTTGTGCATCGCAATCCCATTGTTGCCATGCCAGTGGCTGGTGCTCCAATAAGAGGAGTTCACTGGCAGGAGAAGTGCATCGGGGGCTAGTAGTTTTATCAGAGAGGGGCCAACTGAGCATTGACAATGAGATCAAGGAAGGCTTTCAGCTGTGTGCATGGTCCTCAACCTAGAAGAGGAGCGTGGATCGTTAGGGCTTCCGCAAGAGAGGAAAGAAGCTGGAGAGGGGGTCTCTCCATGGAAAAAATATTACATCAGTACTACGCATGTAGAAGTAACGTGCGTAGCCAATGAAATCACGCCACGACACCCCACGCGACAGAGAAAAAAAAACGGCGCAGTAACACGGGGAATATTCCCTCCCANGAAGGCGGGGCTCACAAAATGGGCAAGATACATTAATAATTTTGGAATGTTTATGATAGTTGTAAATAAAAAGCTTTGTTTTTATGCACTTTTTTAAAAATTTGTTAATTTATATTGTTTAATGTGATCTTAATTTTATATATAATTTTTTTTCTCTTCCACATTAATTTTAAAGTAAAAAAAGTGGAAATGCGTGCAAGAAAATTCATTGCGGTAGAGTAAGAAACTATGGTTGTAACGTTGTAAAAAAATCAAGCACACACTAACTTGAACGAAAATAATCAGTAGGGATACAAGAAGTTTTAATATAGAAAACCAGTTAAAGAGTAAAACAATCAAGGAACTTGATTCTGTTAAAATATTTACTTATGAGTTGGTCAATACAAATATAACCACTTTTCTCACATATGAAAAAGGATTACACAGTTTCTCAAGTGATAAAGTTGGTGTATACAAAAATTTGTTGTCCTGTAGTAGGGAACCATTGTAACAGGGACTAAATGCTAGAGCGTCAGTGCACTCACTTTGGGGTTGTCACGACATTCTACATTTTGTGCCACTTCGTCAGATCCTTCATGACTCTGGGGTGATAGTTGTTGCTTCACACCAAGATTCAACTACAAAAGCAGGCTATTTTTTGCTCTTTCTAATCGGAGGCACCAGTCTATATAATAATCATATGAGGATTTCTTTTTTCCAAAGAACACTCTTGCTTGAACTGTCAAAATGTTTCAAAGAAAAAGAGAGATCGGAAAATGAGGAAATAAGACAAAAACTAAGTAGGCAAATTAAAAAAAAACATGGAATGATCATGTGAGATAAACCTCCTATGATATACTAAGAATGTACATCAAAAAAGGATCAAATCGAGACACTATGGACTGAATATCCATGAAAGAATACCTATATAAGCTACCCTCAGAACCATAGAACAAAAAAGAACATTTTCTAGAAAGTAAAAAAAGCCAAATGAAGGAAATAATAAAATTCTGGATGATGATGGGTTGGCAACTATCACGGAAATTAAAAAAAGATGGTCAGGCTCCATATATACATCTTCGGTACTAATTCTATACATCAGCAGAGATTCAAAACTAAGGTAAGAGACACGAGCGGACTGCACCTGGTACCCGTCTTATGGTTCCACGCATCGAGCATCTCGAAAGCTGTGCATGTACCTTGTTTCAAAAATACACTCTACGTAGGGACCATACAAAGTATATGGTAAAATTCTAAAAGAAAGAATTGACCTACAAAATAGAATTAGGATGGATTATTTCATGCAATACAAAATAGATTATGTCCAATGAGAAAAGACCTTAACAACGCCTGCAGAAAATGCGTTAGCGTAAGTCATGACCGCTCTTCCCTTATTGGACATGATACGATGCAGAAGTCCACCACTAAATACATTCGTGCATAAGTCTCAAACTCAATAAACACACAAAGTACCATGCAAAATGTTTTGCTAAAGCGCAAACTAACAATTAATAACCAAGGCACATAAGAAAAAGCTAGCTACTCCCTAACCCTAACTTAGCAAGCATCTAGAAACACGACAACCTAGTCACATACAACTAAGTGTGTGGTCAAAAAGTGGGTGAAATGCTGACATATGTTTTTTATGGGAATACCAATCCTAGCCCCATCCTAACGATCCAATAGTGTTAAGCGGTGCGATCAAATGTAGATATATGTAAGTAAGAGTATTTAAGAGGTTGGCCATACGTTTGGCCTAAGCTATAAATGCAATAATTTTAAAATATATTTTAAAATATGATGCATATAAGTAATAAAAATATAAAATTTTATACTTTTAAACTAAGTCATAATGAAATAATAGCCAAGGTGGCACCAATTAGACTTCTTGAAATCTTAGCACAAACATACGCGCTGATCGAGATGCAATAATTTGCATTGCTCGTTAAGATGTCATTGTAAGAAATGCTCATTAAAGCATCACAACTAAAAACAGATCATTCAACTAATGAGTATGATTTTCAATCAATACAATCAGGTAATGCCCATTTAAACATGTAAAGTGATTCAGTGTCTTACAATCGCTCTATTGAAATAAGAATGATCACTAGTGATACACTAATGGAATCAACACTATGAGACTCCTCTTTTGAGGTGTGAACAATCACATTTGATGCTCGATCATAGGTATTCATCATACACATGTGGTGACACTTGCCAGCGATGAAAGGGTTAGATGTGCAGATGCAAAAGTGTGAAAGGCCACATGCAGATACGCAAGTGATATCAAGAATGGATGCATGGGGTATAGTGCGCCATGGGGAAATTACACTCGGCCTGAAATACAGTCAGACAAGCACATGCAAATGAGCAGACACTCATATTGCATGGCAAGTGCAAGTGATATGGCATACAAATGACTAACTAAGGTGCTATCATAGATGGCAGGTAGTACGAGTTATGCACCAAATGGGTTCCAGAACTATGAAGCATGATCCATGCTAGCAGAGAGGCCTACAACAGGGTCGCCTCACATCATGCACTCAGTGGGTTCAGAGGCTATGAACTGTGGTTCGTGTAGAATGACATAATATGATTTGCCTATGGCACACATTGAGGGAGCCATAGGAAATGAAGTGACAAATCTCGTGAAAGAGAATTACAAATTGAGTATACTTGTGGTGTGAGTCGTCCACTCATAAAGTATATGAATGGATTGACATGTGCATATAAAGACATGAACTCTTATGAGGACCCCAAGCATGCAATGCTTGAGCATACATGATGCTATGAGAAAGGAAATACAAATCTATACAATTGAGAATATAAACATGAAAGTGCAAAATGCAAAAATGTAGATGCAAAATGTAATGTGACAAAGATTGATATTTGCAATATAAGTGGCCTATCAAACTGACTGAACTTGGTCAACCTGTCAGGCCATCCAACACGGATGATCGCTTTGATTGAATGAAATCAGTTGACTAATCAAGCCAATTGACTAAGGTAGCTAGCCAAATTCACATGCAAAATAATGTGTCAAATATACGATACTCAAAAGAGATCGGTTGGTCAATTCACATGTTTGGATTAGCAGATCAATCGAGTCAATAGAAAATGGTCGATCGAATTAGCAGGTAGAGGGCAACCGATCGATCAAGCCAATCAAAAGTGGTAGATCAAATGATATGTCTAAGGGTAGTAGATTGGGCAAGTCAACTAAAAGTGATAGATCAAACGATCGGCTCAAAGGGAACGGATCGGTCTAGTTGACCAAATGTGAGCAATTGAATGATCGAACTGGAGGTGGTCAATCAGTCCATGCGACCGGAAGAAGTGAATCAAATGATTAGGCTAAGGGAGGTTGATCAGTCAAGTCGACAAAAAGTGATAGATCGAGCAATCAGACCAGAGGCAGCCAACCAATGAAGTTGATAGAAATTTGTTGATCAAATGATCGATTTGAGAATGGCTGATCTTCAAATTGACCGAAAGATAGCCAACCAAGGTACGTGACCTACTGAAAGCACATAAAAAGAGCATATGCAATAATGCAAACAACTTAAATGATTTTGCCATTCGATCGAGCTGGATGAAGATGGTCGATCAGTCAAAGGTGGTCGAAGATAGCCAAGCGGTCTAATTGGGGTGGCCAACCGGTTAAAGGTGGCTGACAAGTCGGGTAGACCGAGGATGGTCAACCGATTAGGCCGAACAGAGACAAGCACAAAAGTTAATTTTAATTAACATTTTTAAAATCATGTCATACAATCTGAAGTAAATGACATACACATGCTTGATGATATATCATATCCTTACTAATAACCTCGCTTGGGCTTGGGTTTTAAGGTTGGGATAAATTCATGTAGTTATTGTTCGTTACACAATGTAATGAAGGGCCCACCTCTAATAGTTTGAAAAAAATATGAAAAAGCTTATCCTTGAGAAAACCTTAATGAAGTGAAGGTTTCTTATACACATGGCGTTTGCAGGCTAAGAAATGAGGGGTAAGGAAAATCCCCATTCTCTTGGTCCAAAAATGCCTTCACTGTATCAAGCATGAAGCCACCAAATAATCATAGGATTATCATAATCCCAACCGAAGCCAGTTTATGAAGTCGAGCATAAGTAAATTACTTATGGAGCATAGGTAAACTAAAGAAAATTCTTCCTAGCCTATGGAGCCTCTATAACATCAGCCTAGACCTAGGCTCTCTGACAAAGAAATGAAGAACACAAGCGTTCTCAGAAGATTTCATATCAAGATGGTTGACGGAGCATTCCATTCGCCTTGATTCTCCTTGCAAGCCTTCATTCCATTACTTCCATGCCTTCCATGTCTATGGTCTGAGCTCTAGTGAGAGGGAGGAACCGTGGGGGTTTGGTCACCAAGCCTTCAAGTAAGAGAAGTGAAATAGAGAAGAAAGATACGAGTTTTAAACCTCTGTACCCTGAAATGTCGTTGTTATCTTCCAGGTTGGTCTCTGTTTGGAATGGAATGCAGAGAAAAAAGAGAAAATTAGGATTTTTGGGTCTTTGTGCATCGCAATCCCATTGCTGCCATGCCAGTGGCTGGTGCTCCAATGAGAGTTGTTCACTGGCAGGAGAAGTGCATCGGGGGCCATTAGTTTTATCAGAGAGGGGCCAACTGAGCATTGACAATGAGATCAGGGAAGGCTTTCAGCTGTGTGCATGGTCCTCAACCTAGAAGAGGAGCATGGATAGTTAGGGCTTCCGCAAGAGAGGAAAGAAGCTGCTCTCCATGAGAGGGAGAGGGATGTCGGCGTGCGTTGTTCCACCTAGGACTTCAGCCATGTAAAGAAAGCATGAGAGGGAGCATCCATCGTACGATAATCTAAAAACTAGGGATTGCGTGACGCGAGAAAAGAGGAGAGCTCGCCAGCGGTAGCTGTTGCCAGTAATGGAGGCCATTTACGGTAAACGACATTGCAAGAACTAGTGGGACTGAGAGGGGGTGGACCGTGTGTGCAATTGGGTGGCCAGGGCAAGAATTAAGAGGAAGGAGTTCCTCTAGGGCAAAGCTTTATTTTCTTTTCATAGTCTTGATTTACATCAATATAAATGTTGTTGACTAGTGGAAGAAAACAAAAAAATATGGTTCTCCGTCTTAATTAAATTTGGCTTTTCAGATGTGCTCACAAAATTTATTTCATGGTTAGAAGTCATCTAGAAACTTTGATGACAATTGAAATAATTTTACCATGATTCACGTGCGAAGTAGTTTGGTGGATTCTTTGAGTTACAAGAAGCTG
Source organism: Phalaenopsis hybrid cultivar (assembly GCA_002079205.1). Classification (NCBI taxonomy): domain Eukaryota; kingdom Viridiplantae; phylum Streptophyta; class Magnoliopsida; order Asparagales; family Orchidaceae; genus Phalaenopsis; species Phalaenopsis hybrid cultivar. The sequence goes on along the minus strand of JXCR01136565.1, from coordinate 60,516 downwards.
TGTTTAAATGTTGTACGATCCCATATCATATAAAAGGACATCCAACATGTGTTAAATTATATATTGATGCCAACATGAGCAACGGGGTGGCAAGCGATAGTCGGCTGTGGTGAGTGACTGCAAAGTTGGAAGTCGACGGTGATCAATGACGGTCAGCGCCTGCAGGGACAAAAGTTGAATGTCACAGAGCACTGGACTTTAACTCTCTTTCTGCTATGCTCCAACATTCATATTCCTCAACATCTTGCCCCCCTGATCACTATGTTCTATATATATGTTAAATACAATGTATGTAATTATATGCTTAATTTCCTTAATAATGATTCTTAATTTGCAACAAACCCGAAAACTTGATCCCAAGCAAAATCTAGGTAAATTTTTCACTATGAAGCAAATAATGAGAAAGTTATAATATTTAATTATGAGATACTACGCAAGTATACGTATCGTTATTAAGTAATATATGACTTTTGATTAAGCCCTGAATATCGAACCCACAAGAATAAATACAATATGCAACTTTACAAAACAAAAGAAATTAGATAACAAAATTCTACTTATCAAAATAATTTTAGTTAAACTCTAGCTACTAAAATAAAAATGAAAATTTGATTTTTTTTGTAAATTTTTTATAATTGAAAATAAAGTAAGCAACTAATTAACTTAACAAAATGCTTGCAAGATGAAGACAATATAAATAAAATATCTTTTTATATATCATGAATCAGTAACAAGTATAAAAATTCTGTTGCAGAAATATTCTAATTGTGTTGTGCCAAATAGGAGCAATCATATTATTTACCCTTACTAGAGATGCTATAAATAATATTGGCTAATTTATGGTTTAAATAGTCTTGAAGATCGGTTAGGTATGAAAGATATTAACTCTCACTCTAGAGTTCCCTCTTCTCCCTCCAACTAGGGGCTAACATTTCGTATCATAACCTTAAACTATAAATCAAATTGGGGGCTTTAGACTGTCACTCTAAAATCCTGTAATTCTACACCATTCAAAGTTTATTTCCCTATTTATTTTCACTCAACCCCATGAACTATGTTTTCATCCATGAAATTAAATGTAATTCTTACCATTTGTTGACTGAGACGATACTATCTCGGATCTTACATATTCTCACAACAGTTATTAACATCTTAATTGGTCAAATCAATGAGTAAATGAAGATTATGGTTTAAAATCATCACAACTTCTTCTAATATTAAAGTCTAATATTTCATACAACTTCCTTTCAATACTTATTAAATTATAATTTTAAGAAAAAAGATAAAGAAAACTACTCAGAATTTATGGAGAAAACAGAAAATTACTCAGAGTTTAAAAGTAAAAAATCATGGACAAATACAAGAAGTCTAAATTAAAACCAAATGTAATCATAAAGTTAAACAGTTATATATAATCCTCTCCACCAAATGTCTTGAAGTTCCTTTGAATTATCTTCCTTCACTCACAATACAAACTAAATCTCAAAATAAAAAGAAAATGTGGCTGACGGCGGTGGCGATGGGCGGCGGTGGAGGTTACTTGGAATGGATGGATGATTGGTTGTTGGTTGTGGATGACCTCTTTTTTTGATGATCCAAGTTTTCCTTAATAAAAATCCAAGGGGTGCCTTGGTGTCTCTTCAAAATGTGTCTCCATTCAACTAATCTTCTAGAAGTTGCCTTCTTTCAAAAGCCAATTGAATGAATTTTCGGGTCCATGAACTATTTCTCACGTTTTAACGAAGGGCTGCTTCAAACACCTCTTTAAAAATTTGCCAAATTCAATGAATCATCACATAACTAATTCTGGCGATTAAGCGCGAGGTACCTAACGCTTACGCACGGCTCTCTCTGTATAACTAGCGTGTAAGCGCCAGTCTTGGTTGCTTAGGTGTGTCAGTTCATTTTGGCATCTTCTTCATTTTTTCTATAGATTTGATCCTTTTTCACTCTTTTTGCTTCATCTATTTGATTGTACCTGAAAAAAAAAACTCATAAATACCTTTCATTAAAGTGCAATTTCTCAAAAAATAGGTATAAAAATGTGTACAAAAAGACTATATATTTTAGGTGCATCAAAATCCCCCAAATTTAAAATATTACTTGTCCTCAAGTGACACTTCATTCTTTTATAAACTAAATAAGTAGATTATGTATATGAGTTTCTTTGGGAGTTTTTAGAACTTTGATGTAGAAATATAGTTACCCAATTTAGAAAAAATATTAGTAAATGAGACAAACTTAGAGTTTAGAAATTTTTAATGTAAATAAGTCTAAAAATGTGAGTTTCTATCTAGTTCAGAACTTTTGTAGATTCTCCAAACATAGAGTTTAGGCATTCTATCATCTCCACTTAAAAATTTTTATTAAGCATAATTTTACTTAATATATTATATCCTTAAGCTTAAGAGTTTCTCAAGGCCTATACTTTAAAAAGATCAGACGTGGAACCATTTTTTGATTAAGCACTAATCCTCAAGCTTCTCCTCCCTTTTTCAACTTTTCTATTCATTTTCTTTTTTTTTCTTTTTTTCTTTTNTTTTTTTTTTTTTTTTTTTTTTTTTTTTTTATTTTTTTTTTTTTTTTTTTTTTTTTTTTGGCAAGAATTACTATATCTGGATAGACATTTTATTATTTTGAATTCCACTCTTCCTTTCCTAAAGCAAGGAGTTGATATATTTTGTTCCACTTAAAAACATAAGAATAGTTTTTGAAAATTAAATTAAATAAAAGAAATATATGTTTTGAAAATAAAAGTTTAATTCTTCTACACTTTCAAAAATACAATTTCTCCAACTAAAGATAGTTACACAATATTTATCATTTCCACCCTAAAAATTTTTAAATTTAAATTTTTCTTCATTACTATAAATTTTAACTAAATTCTCTTACTAATTTATATACTCAAAATTTTACTTCCTTAATATAACTTCATATACATGATCATTTTTCGTCAAATCAAAATCAAATTTATTTAAAATAGATTTGAGAACAAATAAATTTCAACTTTTTAGAAAGTTTTTCATCCCCTCCCCCAAACTTAAATTTTTAATAAAATAGAAAATTTTAGCATCATGTGTATATATTGGCAGGAATGAAACTTAAAAATACATGCTAATATGAATTTTTGCATCCTAATATACAAGTAAAAAAATTAAAAACAGGAGTAAAAATTAAATTGATCAAATTTAATTTACTTTATATATAGAGATTCGTTAGACTTCTATGCAGTGGAGGATAACATAAAAAAGCAAACTAACACACTAACATACATTCACAATTGTAACATAAAGAAAATATCTAGTAGTAAATTGAAAATCTTAAACATGAAGTTTTTAAGTAAAAGTTAGCAATATCTAAACCTTCCTAAGATTCAAAACTAAGTTCAGTACAAACTAACTAAATACAGTAAACAACACAATTAACACAATTACTACCACAAAAATAAAAATACATCACAGCAGTGTCTAACTAAACAAAACACAAACAGAACTTACAGTCTCAATAAATACAACTCAAAACACAACAAAAGTAGAATATAACTGCACCACAAATAGTTCACATCAATACATAAGAAAAACAAAACAAAACTATAGAACCAGTCAAATCATCATCTTCCTCAGCATCACTCTCGTCACTATGCTAAGTAGTTATAGGCTCATATGATGGATAACTCAGATATTGAAGCAAAACTACACTCTAGTTACCACTCATGAGGCTTTCTATAGATGAGTTGTATTCTTCCTCATAATCACTACATCTTCACATATATCCATCTATATGCTCTACAAAATTTACTAAATTTAATACCTTTTCAGTGGAGTAAAGGACATTGTTCAATATTCTCTGCAATAGTTGTGACTGAGATCCAAAAGTTTGACACTGTGATGTAGAAGCACATGAAATGGAATCTCAAGATGTCGAAGCACTTGAACTACAAGAAAATCTATCTCTCCAACCAAAAATCGAATGATGTGAATAAGTCTTGACATTCTCAATAGTAATAGGCTTGAGTGGCTTCAATATCTCCTCCCAGCTATCAAATTTAACTCCAACCTACTCACATAATGAAAAGATCTAGGATGCGAATCCCAAACCTGCAGTAGTAGCAGCGACGATAGAACTTGTAATAACACTATGAATTAAAGATCCAATGTCGATTGGCTTGAACTGCTAAATACAATAGTTCAAAGTTTCTCGATCACGAGTCACTTCACTAAGATGATTAATAGGTAGCAGATGAGTTGCAGTGGCATCTAACTTTGAAGTGGGGAAGTTTACTCTCTTTTCATTGGTAATTTTCCATAATCCTCTTCCTCCAGTCAACCATGAAAGAATTTTGTCTAACTCCTCCTCATTTAGAATATAGTTTGAATAAAAATATAAAGTACTCGAGGGCAAATGATAAAATTGATTTTTTACCTCAGATGAGAAAGACATTGTCTTTACTCTAACCATGACTCCTTCAGTCTCGAAGAGATTTGCATAGAACTCCCGAACAATAGAAAAAATTGCGACGGGAGAAAAACAACAAAACTGCTCCCACTGGCTGCGAACAATTGTATCCTCTTAGCTCCTCCCGGACTCTTAAAATAATGCTCAGGAATCAACTTTCTCGATTGCAGTGCATCCCTGTATCGATCCTGAGCTCTAGCACTAACAAACATGCTTGAATCAAATTGAGCTTGTCCCTTACTCCTCTTCATTCTTGTTGACATTTCTAAAAATCACATAAAATTCATAATAAATTCCCAATTCAACTCTAAATCATTAAACTCAACTCCTAAAAGCTTAAACTACCAAATCTTTGTATTTTCCATAGACTTTTCTCAAACTTTCACCACAAATTGTGATTTTTTGGTAGATCTATAATGTGCTCAAAATACTTGGTGAGAATCAAAAGTTTTTACATAGAAGTGAAGCTCTTACCTCAAGGATATAAAATCTAACAATTCTTTCTTCAAATCACCAGGGTGTGCCCTAAACTCAAAAATGTGAAATCTTTTGGTAGGATATGAAGTCGTGGTATGAAAATGGAGATTTTCAAATCGATTTGTCACTTTAAACAGTTCACGAACCAGTTTTACTTGAACCAGTGCTTAAGCATAAATGGTTCAGCACTTAGGCGCCCGCCTATCGGTTTAGGCAGCGCTTAAGCACAGGGTCTTGGCGCTTAGCCGCTAGTGTACAAATTTTGATTTTTTTGGTTTTAAGTAAAATGCACTTCTAGCCTAAGTCAACCAATCCCACAAGGTCTCATAACTCTTTAATAATTATTTTCTTCTCTTTCAACTCTCCTCTTTCTCAATATTCACAAATCTTAACTAATTCGATTCAATGCTAAATAACACAAAATTTTACACAAACAAGCACTTATATTCATTCATGAATTACAAACATTTTCAATACATAGATTCTCATTCCAAATAGTTTTGGATGAGAAATTTCCTATCAGAAACACTAGACAATCTTAACAGTATAAACACATTAAACACACTTAACTTTAACAAACAAACACTAAACAAAGAACTTAATTCCACTCTCCATTTGGTGGAACAAATCCTAGCCTATCATTAGTCTCTCCTTCAGCATTTAAAATGTAAATCTGATAAAACGGAAGGTGATTAATAACTCTGGTTGAGTCTTCTTCAATCCATTTATTCTTCAAATACATAGCCTTGTCTGCTTCTTCTATAAAACTGGTATGACTAAACTGCATCTTAAGTTGTCATCCCATATGATCCAGATGTGCGTTAACTTCCATCACTTTTTCCTCAATTGAAGTCATGTCAGCCTCAATTTTAGTGATTTTCTCCTGTTGACCTCAATTTTGGTTGAGGTTTAGTTCCTCCTCTTTAATGTTAAATAATATTAGTATTGTTGACCTCAATTTTGGTTGAGGTTTAGTTTCTCCTCTTTAATAGCCTAGGTCTAGCCATAGGACTTTTCCTTTTGACTATTCCTAGAAAACTAGACTTGGAACCCTCACCACTAGAAATTCCAAACTGTTCTCTACTCAGCTTGAAGTTTCACATGTTGGTCTCAACCTCTAAACACTTAGTAGGTGGGGTCACAATGAGGGAAACTCAGGATGAGTCAGCCTTAGGGCTGCTGGACCTTAGGGTTGACCCTGGGTGTTGGTCTGGAGCTAAGGCACTCACTACACTCATAGACCTTAGGGTTGACCTTGGGTGTTGGTCTGGAGCTAAGGCACTCACTACACTTATCTACATCCACATTCACTCACAACCCTGAGCTCAAATTTCTAACCTAGATCCCTTGACCTTTTGGGATACCATGTAGATGGTCCCCTAAACCTACTAGCCCTAGAGCTATGGTTTGGCTAAGACCAGTATGTAGAGGACCCAAAATGGGGCTTCCTTTATTCCATGGCTTATTGGTGATGATTGGTGCCTTAACTCTACCAAAATACCCATCTTGGCGTTTTGACCCCTAAGGCACCTCCTAATTACCAAAATACCCCTCTTTGGCCCAAAATCTAAAAAATTCCAAAAATTCCAAGAAAATTCCAATAAATCCCAAATCTTCTTATTTTATTTCTCTCAACTACCACATGACCCAATTTGGCCAATTTGACCATCTTTAACCAAAACCCCCAAATTTGCACCACATGACCCAATTTGTTCAACTACCACATGACCCACTTTGGCCAATTTGACCATCTTTAACCAAAATCCCCAAATTGCTCTTTAAAGACCCAAAATTCCCCAAATCCATCTCACATATCCACCAATTTGATCTTAATTGACCACAATTTTAATCATAAACTCATATTTACTTTTGATATGACCAAAATAAACCAAATCCAAGCTCAATGGGTCCATGATTTGAGCCCAATTTTGATTTGGGTCAAAACCCCAATTTTGACCATATGACTTAATCTCACCCAATTGAACCCATAGCCTAGTCAATTGGCCTCAATTAATACTGAAAAATCTTTATGACATTCCTATACATCAAAATCAACCATCAATTGACCTTGGTAAAGTCTCAAATCCATTTGATTTTGGCCTAAATCCAAAATTCCTAATTTAGCCCCAAATTGGCTAAGTCCCCAAATTTCACCCAATTAATTGTCTTAACCTCCAAATTGACATCCAATTCATATTCAAAACTCTTCATGAGGACCCTATTGACCATTTATAACAATCAATGTTNTTCCTTCCTGGGATCTTGCCTTGGTTGTCTCCCTTCTTCCTTATGCATGTTCTTTCTTAGGTCTAACCAGTTGTTCTTCGTGATTTCTGATTCCAAGTTTGCCTCCACTTCTATACCTCTCCCAAGGGCGGTGTTCGACGACGGGAGATGATTCGGTNGTAGATAATTGGTCAAGGTTATGTTATCATATTGCTCATCTAATTCATCAAATTCAATAGAGATGATTTTGACGTGGCGTTGCTTCAGCGCGTCTAGCCGAGCGCGACAAGAAGCAGGCCGGTCCAGACTTCACGCTGGACCGGGCCGGTCTGGGTCAATTATTATACTAGTCCCTCGTACTCCCATGCCCAACTCGCTCCACTGCTACCGTGGACACCCCCCCCCTGCCGACGTCCTAATCTTACGACGCTCCTCCTAGTCATTGCTCACCTTTTCAAATCCCTTCCACTTTTTCACCTCCTTCCTTCCTGGGATCTTGCCTTGGTTGTCTCCCTTCTTCCTTATGCATGTTCTTTCTTAGGTCTAACCAGTTATTCTTCGTGATTTCTGATTCCAAGTTTGCCTCCACGTCTATACCTCTCCCAAGGGCTGTGTTCGACGACGGGAGATGGTTCGGCTGTACCCCGCCTAAGGTGATGACTACCTCCCCACTCTACCGTGTTGTCGACAACCTTCCAGCACCGCTCCTCCACACTTTCACCTGTCGGACTCCTCCCACCAACTGCAGCTCTTGCCATTCCCCCACAACAGCCACTGTCCTGCTACTCCTCCAAACATCCACCAGTCGGCCGTCAGCCTTCCCCAAGGTCCTTCCAGCAACCTCCACCTCTCTTGACCGCACCTCCCCACCTGCCAGGTCCCCCCATCAACTTCTCAAGCAGGTCGCTCCACCTCCTAGGGCATCTCCACCATACGTCTACCATTGCCAGCGCCTTCCTAGCAGCAACTGAGTTCCTCTAAGCCCCTTTCAGCGGGCTTTCAGCCTCCACCCCTCACTGCCACGTCGAATCCGCCGCCTTATCTTTTTGTCTCGAGCTTAGTTAAATTTTGCTTTTGTTATTTCATGTACCACTTGTTATTTCGGTTGTCGTTTATGTTTTTTATCGTTTACAGTTTATGCATTATTGTTGTGAGAATTCATCATTGTACTCGTTCTTAGATTCAGCAATAAAATTTTTCGCATCTAAGTCTTGATTTGGGTTAACTCCAATATCAGATTTGATCTGGTTTAAATTTTAAGAAAAAAATTATATTTAAATTAAGCAAGTTCATATAATATTAAAATTACATAAACATAGTAAGAAAGATAATAGATCCCCATATGCAAAAAGCTGGTCTCATGTTGGCACAAGAATATAACTTCTTCAAAATTTAGAAGGCTAAGATGTATTATATCCAACCATGAATTTGTTTCATCAAAAAAGAAATCAAATAACATTGCACTTCTAAATCGCTCGGACCCGATTAATAATTGGAATTATTCCCTCAATTCACAAATAAAAATATAGAATATAAATAACCATCATCAAGTCCCATAAGCAATATGATAAAAACCAAAAAATCCAAAACTACGAAGCGACTAAGATTAGAGGGAACCATCACATAACACAAGTTATTGTTGATAACATATCACAGAAGCCATTTAGGGAAAAAATAACACAAGCCAAACAAATAAGAGCCAAATAAAGTTCTTGAACTTCTCAAAACACAATCACAAGTTCTAACTAAAAAGAGAGGCTTTAAATATAGAATTTGAATCAAGTATAATCTTACACTAGTAATTTAATCACATGTGTGTGTGCTATTTTACTACAGAATACTTAATAAACAATATTTACTCTCAATAGTATGCCTTTTTGAAATAAAAAATCATACAAAACTCTATTGTTCTCCTTCTACACTTATTCATTTATTATCTTATCACAATGGTGGCCACCATAGTTGATCTATCAAGTATAGAATCAAATTGATTATTTCTTTTTAATTTAATTTTTTTCATCTTCATTGAACAACAACTTCCACAAATCATTATATTGGATCAAAACCAGAATACACTCTAGCTATTAAAACCCAAATAAAATTAGTTGTTCTGAAAATACAAAAAATATTGTTTGAATCATCTGGCATTCCCTTGCATTTAATTTGCTAAAGATATTCCAAAATTTTGATTTGTGCCAAAAACATGCAACAACATCCATAGAACCACAACAATGAGCAACATAATGAAAGACAATATGTTCATCTAAGCATAATTAATGATGACTAGTTTTGTACAACATAAAATAGCAATAAAAGAACATTACCAACACAATCCCTAGTCTCAATAATTTCACTAAAATGACTTATTAATTGTATTACTCATATATCTCACATAACTCTATAATTGATTAGGATTTAAGTTTTACTTAACATAACTTTTTAACAATAAATTAATTTCACTAACTTGAATTTATATATCTTATTAAAAGCATGTCTTTCATAATATTTCATTTGATCACATTTCAAAATAATATTTCTATTATGCTATAATGCTTTCNAATACTTTAATCACAACAATGATGTTCAATTTGCTTATCTGTCACTAATAGGCAATTGAAATGAATAGATAATTTTAATAGCTAATAAATAACTAATGATATAAAGTAGGGTTTAATTATGATATTCAATATATAAGAAGCATCCTTCTCTTTGCCAAGCAATTATAGTGAATGAATAAAATGAATTAGTTCTATATTGTGCCAAATAGGAGCATACCTATTCTTCACCCTTTGGTCCAAGCATAAAGAACATTGACTAATCCTATGCTTGTTTACTGAATTTGCGGCTAGGCTGGGAGGATATCGGCTCTCACTTCGGAGCTCCCATGTTCTTCTCACCTGAGGGCTAACATCTACACTTCAACACCCAAACATTAGGACCGAATTGGGGATTTTACTCTGTCACTCTAAAATCTCCAATTCTACGGCCAAGAATATTCTTTCCCTATTTATTTGCACCCAGCTTCCAAGGGCTTTGACCTCCCTAAATCTTAGATGTAATCTTCACTTTAGTTGTAAAACTCAACATATTTTAACAAATCAATTAACTAGATTGAAAGTAAATTAAGATCGAAGTGAAAAAATCATCACAATTTCTTAAACATTTTCAAGGCTTTGCCACTTCAAATCACCATTTCACAAATCTTGAGACAAGGAGAAAGACAGAGAAACTACTCAGAACTCATGAGGAAAACACAACAAAACTCGGAAATCATAAATAAAATTAAAGTCATACAAACTACAACAAGTAAATAACTTATCTCTAAATTCTTCCCAAGAATACTCCTCGAACTTCCTCTGAATCTCTTCCTTTCTTTACAGCACAGAATTCTTCTTCGAAGTAGCAAGGAGGAAGAAATTTCTGACTTTCCCTCCACTCTTACAATTTCTCGAAAAAATCCTCACAATTGTTACACACTAATGGAACATCTCTAACCTCTAGGGCCTTTCTAACATCCAGGACCTTCCAAGCTCTTCAGACTCTCTTAATTTTTGGCCAAAAATGTTCTTTTAAAGTTGTGGATGAGCTTTTTCAAGAGTTACCTAAGCATTCCTTCAAAATTTGGCCTTATCCAAAGCTTGGGTAGGCATAACCGTCGATCTCGTCGTCAGCGGGCTTCTCAAGATTTTGTCGTGTAGTCTCGGGAAAAACTCGCCGTCAGCAGGGTCGAGGGCGCCGTCGGCGGCCTAGTTCAAATCTTCACATTTTGGTCCTTTTTGCTCCAAATTTGCTCCTTTTTGTATGTTTTTTCTCCAATG
>JXCR01136565.1:29083-39973 GCA_002079205.1 Phalaenopsis hybrid cultivar | reverse complement strand
TTTGAGTTCATTTCATAACTTAAATTGATTTTTAAAAATAAATACCACTCTTGACACTTAAATGATTTTCTAAAAATCAAAATATTACTCAAAAAATTATGAAACTTAGTTTTTTTGAGTTCTCTGTGAACAGGGATATTTTCTAAAAAAAAATTATATTTAAAGTAAAAACTTGATTTTTGGCCTATTTTAATTATTTAAATAATTAAAAATTCATAAAAATCACAAAAATAATAAAACTCATGAAGATGTTCTAAATTGCTTCCTAATCACTTAGGAACAATTAGAATATTTTTCCTGATTTTCTAAATAAAGGTATTTATTTGCAAAGCTTAAAAATAATTTTTTTATAAAGGCTAAAAATGAGTTTTCACTAAAATAATTTCAATAAATCAATGAAAAAAGTTTGAAAAATATAAAATTTGCTCCTCTGAGTTCTCTGACCTTAGGGAGATTTTTCAAAAATATAAACTTAATTTTCACCACTTAAATTATTTTTTTTTTATTAAATAGCCCAGAATTTAAAATAATTCTAATAAATCACAGAAAATTCAAAAAATTATGAAATGTGATCCAAAGACTTTTCTGGTCTAGGTCTACCTCCAGTAAAAATTTCAAGGGATTACAATTTACCTTGGTCAAGTTAGGAATTCTTTGAAAAATTTAAAAATTTCAAGGGATTATAATTTACTTTGGTCAAGTTAGGAATTTTCTTTGAAAAATACTTTAAAAATTTCAAGGGATTAGGCTTTGTCTTGGTCAAGTTATGGAATTTTCTTTGAAAAATCCTATTTTTGCATAAAACTATATATAATAAATTAAATTGCATTTTGAAAAATCATATTTTCTCCTCTGATGTCTTAATTGACCCATGAATGAGGTAGGATAAAAATTTCAAAGTCATTTGAATTTAATTTGATAAATTATGAAGTGTTAGAGCCTTAGGGGCAAATGTGTAATTTTGGAAACCTTGCCCTAATTAACATTTAGGCCTAATTTAAGGAGGGAAAATGGGTAACCTCTGATCTTAATCAATTTATTTGATGCTTGAAACACAAAGGGGTTAATTGGTAGAAACCAATCTTATTTTCCTAATTAAGACTAATAAATTCCTAAATTATTAAAATTTGGAAGTGTATTAAAATTAAATGATCTTGGACTTAGGGGTATGACTTTTGAAGTCAATAATTAATCAATTTAATACCCCTATTTTGATTTTCAAATAAAATTCAAATCATGAATCATGATCACTTAAAGCTTAACCCTTTTTTAAATCTAATTAAGACACTCACCTAGGTCTTAAGGGCTTAGTGGTGACTTAGGTTAAATAAAAAAAATGACTAAATGAGGATTAGAGAAATAAACATGATTATATCAAACATCCTTGAAACTCCACTAAACCCAATTAGAATTAAAAACTTGGCTAAGTGTTCAAATTATACTAACTTGCCCTTTTAAGGGTCTTCACCCACATAATTTTCAAATTAAATGATAATTGATAATTACCCTATTCTTTGGGATAATTGAGACATTAGAGTTGNCCAACCGAGTTATATTAATTTTAGCTATTGTAGTTTCTTTCTCATAGAAAAGTGAAGCTAACATTTCCGACATAAAAAAAAAGACAACAAGCCTTTATCCCGCTAAGCGGGGTCGGCTACATGAATACTTTTTCTATATTATGTCTTATTGAGCATCTTATTGAGCATCATATTTCCAATTAATTCTAATAGATTAAGATTATTTTTTATACAATATGCCCTCGTTTAAGTCTACCTTTGCTTTTCTTAACATAAGTTGAATCTAAAACATCTACTCTCCTAACCAGATTATCAAATGGTAGACATTTAATATGACAAACCATCTAAAACGACTCTCTCTAATCCTGTCTAACACCGGAGCTACATCAAGCTTTCCACGAATATATTTGTTTTGCATTTTGTCTCTAAGTGTCAAGCCACTCATCCACCTAAGCATTCTCATCTCAGCAACACTTAACTTTATTTTATGCTTCTCATTTAAAGACCAACATGCTGCACCTTAAAGCATTGCAGGTATCACCACCGTCTTGTAAAATTTTCCTTCAAGTCTAAGTGGTACTTTTCTATAACACAATAGGTCAAATGCATTCCTCCAACTCAACAAACCAACTTGAAATCTACTAATAACATCCCCATCTATATCACCATCACTTTGAACTATAGNTCTAAGTGTCAAGCCACTCATCCACCTAAGCATTCTCATCTCAGCAACACTTAACTTTGTTTTATGCTTCTCATTTAAAGACCAACATGCTACACCTTAAAGCATTGCAGGTATCACCACCGTCTTGTAAAAATTTCCTTCAAGTCTAAGCGCTACTTTTCTATAACACAATAGGTCAGATGCATTCCTCCAACTCAACAAACCAACTTGAATTCTACTAATAACATCCCCATCTATATCACCATCACTTTGAACTATAAACCCGAGATATGTAAAAGGTTCACACCTTTTAATGAATTGATCACTCATAGTTACAACTATGCCACTTGAGTTGCTACTACTAAAATTACATTCTATGTATTCAGTTTTAGATCAACTCAAACGAAGGCCTTTAGACTCCAATGCAAACCTTCATAATTTAAGTTTTTTTCTGAACTTTTTCTCTGNTCAGTTTTAGATCAACTCAAACGAAGGCCTTTAGACTCCAATGCAAACCTTCATAATTTAAGTTTTTTTCTGTACTTTTTCTTTGGGCTTATCAACAAGAAAGATACCATCAACAAAAAACATACACCAAGGAACATCCTCCTGTCAAAAGTCTAGTAAAAGCATTCATAACAAAAGCAAAAGGATATGGGCTTAAAGACGATCTCTGATGCAATCCAATTGAAATAAAAAAAAAACTTAGTCATCATTTTTCTGGTCGAACACAAGTAAAAAATCTAGTATGCATGTCTTTAATGACTTGAATATAAGTCGCATCAATATTTTTCTTTTCTAGAACTCTCTAAAGAGCTTTCCTTGGAACCTTATCCTATGTTTTTTTCTAAATTAATAAAAATTATACGTAGATCCTCCTTACTCTCTCTGTACTTCTTCATCAAACCTCTCAATAAATGTATAGATTTCAAAGTAAACTTGCCCCGACATAAATACAAACTGATTATAAGAAATCATTGTATCAGGTTTTAATCTATGTTCACCTACTCCAATAATTTTAAAGTATGACACATTATTTAATTCCTCTATAATTTGCAAACTCTTATGCATCCCCTTTATTCTTAGAAATGGGACACCTCATTCATCTTTTTAGTTTTCAAAATAATATTAAAGAGTTTAGTGAGCTAAGAAACTCCCAAATTTCCTAAATTTTTCCCCACTTCAATTGGGATAACATTAGGTCCTCCGGATTTTTCACCATTAGTTTCTTTAAAGCCTCATCAACTTCCTTTGTATTAATGTAACAGTAAAAATAAAAAGTTTTATTATTATTAACAATATTAAGAACACTAAGACCGATCATATTTTTAGAAACTTCATTGAAAAGTTTATCAAAATAGCTCATCCACCAATATTAAATATATTCCTCTAAGAAAAGCACTTCTAGATTTTCATCTTTAATACACATTACTTGAATTAAATCTTTATTTTTCTTTTATCTTTGTTTGACTAGTATAAACATATATTTTTCACCATCTTTAGTATATAATATATTATAAAGATCACTAAAATAAAATTTTTTGTTTCACAAACTATTCTCTTAGACTCCCTACATCATATGTTATTTCAAGTTCTCTAAGGTTTTACATTTAAATAAAATTTTTATAACAAATTTTCTTATAATCTACCTTTTATTCTACATTATTATTCCACCACAAATTATTTTTAATTATAAAAATTTTTTAACATTCTTATAATTTACCTTTGATTCATNAGTAAAAATAAAAAGTTTTATTATTATTAACAATATTAAGAACACTAAGACCGATCATATTTTTAGAAACTTTTTGAAAAGTTTATCAAAATAGCTCATCCACCAATATTAAATATATTCCTCTAAGAAAAGAACTTCTAGATTTTCATCTTTAATACACATTACTTGAATTAAATCTTTATTTTTCTTTTATCTTTGTTTGACTAGTATAAACATATATTTTTCACCCTCTTTAGTATATAATATATTATAAAGATCACTAAAATAAAATTTTTAGTTTCACAAACTATTCTCTTAGACTCCCTACATCATATGTTATTTCAAGTTCTCTAAGATTTTACATTTAAATAAATTTTTTATAACAAATTTTCTTATAATCTACCTTTTATTCTACATTATTATTCTACCGCAAATTATTTTTAATTATAAAAATTTTTTAACATTCTTATAATTTACCTTTGATTCAACAAGTACAACTTTTGTTACTTATTTAATAGTGCTTATTATTTTATCGTGCATAGAATTAGTTTGTTCATGAACATCTCAAATCTTAAATCTTTAAGTATACTGATAGAAATAATTTTATTTGTCTTAAGTGCCCATATCTAATTTTATGATAATATTTCNTGAGTAAGCAATTGGTGCATGATACTTAACGAATAAAACAAAATTTTAGTTGAGGGTGAATGATGGCATATGTGAATTTTTCTCACATAAGAAGGAGATTGCTAAAGAAAGAATATTGGATTTAATCCCACATTGAATACGTGAAAATATATATATTCATTAATTTATGTAAGAATTTCAAGCAGTTAAACATCAAATTCATGGTTTTAAAACAAATTTCACCAGTGGTATATCAGACTGAATCTGGTGAATATTATATTTAAGCCTCAAATTTCAAACTACTATGAAATTGGAATTTCCTTCTCCGGCAGATGTCAGAATTTTTCCTGTGGGTAAACAGATACAAAAAAATAAAAAAATCACCATAATCCATTTTCAAATGTGTAAGCATTTGCCAAAATTAGAGCTTTCCTCCAGCTTAAACAAATTTTTAAGTGAAAGAGATGGAGAGAGGAGAGGTTGAGGAGAAGATAAAGAAAGGAACCTTTCCACAGCTTTGCGGACATCTTCAGAGCGAGCCGTGCTAAAAGACTTCATGCAAACCTCAACTGTGACAGAAGAGCAAACAAATCAAGTGCGATGAAGGGATTGATGAGAAAATTAAGGAGCACGAAAAGGGTGGCGGAAACTGCTTAACCTGAAACGAGAACCTTGTCGTCTTCCGGCGCAATTGAACTGGCACTCGCAGAAAGGACAGGCTCCTTATTGGAGGCATTCGCCTCTTCAAATACCTCTTCAAATACGTTTTCGGAGGCGTTATGGACGATGACCTCCATAGGAGAGCTCATTCAGATATTCTCGTAAGACTATCAGAGATCAAAATTAAAATGAGGTAATTCGATTAATGGAAAGCAGTTCATAAAGTCTGGAGAGCAAAAACCCTAGCAAGAGGATTCATATCGACTTTTTGAGCTTCCCTCGCCTCCATTTTGAACTCGGAAGCAGAAAAGGCGGGCCCCACGACTCCAAGGCTATGAGGAACATAATTTTATAGGTAACAACACAATCACAATTCATGACTGCAGGATATGTTAGTAGACATCCTCACAACTATCCTACAAGACAATCGTCAGAGGNAACCCTAGCAAGAGGATTCATATCGACTTTTTGAGCTTCCCTCGCCTCCATTTTGAACTCGGAAGCAGAAAAAGGCGGGCCCCACGACTCCAAGGCTATGAGGAACGTAATTTTATAGGAAACAACACAATCACAATTCATGACTGCAGGATATGTTAGTGGACATCCTCACAACTATCCTACAAGACACTCGTCAGAGAGGATTGTTCTTATTGCGAGAGAAAGATGGCCCATCCAGGTGGCTTTAGGAGAAAGGAGTGTTGAGGAGGTGGCGGCTGAGGTCGAGACATGGCTTCGACTGACTATGAGCAGCTCTTATGAAAGTGGAAAACCAGAAAAAGNGGCTTTAGGAGAAAGGAGTGTTGAGGAGGTGGCGGCTGAGGTCGAGACATGGCTTCGACTGACTATGAGCAGTTTCTCTTATGAAAGTGGAAAACCAGAAAAAAACTGACGATGACATTTTATCTTATAACACATCTTAATGGGGGTGAATTCTATGTATCTAGCTTGAATAGTCTTCTGCATTTCTCTTTTCAGCAATTGAGATCTTGACTATCAATTTTGTATGTTGGTCCAAGGATGACAAGGCAGTTGTGGACCAGGTTGAGATCGAGGGGTTGAATAATGGACAAGGTTGTTGCAAGGGAGCGGACGGCATAATTGAGTGCATCAGAGCAAGTAGCTGAGCGGGATGTCGAGGATCAGGGTGTTGGAGGCTAGCATGTCCTCCTCCCAAAGGGCTCCGCGTGACTTTTGACATCATACTTCGCTGCCTTGCTGAGATGGATGAGTGTTTTCTCGTTACATGCGGTATTCTTGAGGAGATGATGATGAAAGAATACTAAGCTTCTTGAGAGGGTAGACTGCTATCATGCCCTTGCCTGGCAGGCTTTGCACTTTCGGGTTCTTCTCTTGGACAAAGCCGAGGAGGACATCAGGTGGTCTGCCTCGAGGGTTCAAAAGTTTAAGCGCAAACTCTCTATGACGGGAGGGAGATTTAAGCTTTCCTNACATCTTAATGGGGGTGAATTCTATGTATCTAGCTTGAATAGTCTTCTGCATTTCTCTTTTCAGCAATTGAGGTCTTGACTATCAATTTTGTTTGTTGGTCCTAAGGATGACAAGGCAATTGTGGACCAGGTTGAGATCGAGGGGTTGAATAACGGACAAGGTTATTGCAAGGGAGCGGACGACATAATTGAGTGCATCAGAGCAAGTAGCTGAGCGGGATGTCGAGGATCAGGGTGTTGGATGCTAGCATGTCCTCCTCCCAAAGGGCTCCGCGTGACTTTTGACATCATACTTCGCTGTGTTGCTGAGATGGATGAGTGTTTTCTCGTTACATGCGGTATTCTTGAGGAGATGGTGTTGAAAGAATACTAAGCTTCTTGAGAGGGTAGACTGCTATCATGCCCTTGCCTGGCAGGCTTTGCACTTTCGGGTTCTTCTCTTGGACAAAGCCGAGGACGACATCAGGTGGTCTGCCTCGAGGGATCAAAAGTTTAAGCGCAAACTCTCTATGACGGGAGGGAGATTTAAGCTTTCCCTTGAGGGGCCGCAGATAGATGTCCAACAACATGAGGAAGAGGTGGCAGCTCTTTTAAAGGAAAATAAGGAGCTGAAAGAAAAAATGTTTTCGATGGTCACAAAGAAGGTGTATATTGAGGGTCTTTCTTTCCAAGTTGTTGTCAGTACTTCTCTCGCGATCGAGAGGTTTGTGAAACATAAGCTGGTGAATCCTAAGTGACAAAACATGGAGGAATTTGGGAAGGTTCTCTCAAGTTCTGAGAGCGGGGAGGAGTCTGCATATCAGGAGTCTGTTGCCGCCANAGAGGTTTGTGAAACATAAGCTGGTGAATCCTAAGTGACAAAACATGGAGGAATTTGGGAAGGTTCTCTCAATTTCTGAGAGCGGGGAGGAGTCTGCATATCAGGAGTCTGTTGCCGCCGAAGGGATCAGGGAGGCATATTATGGGGAATCCTCGAATGCTCAGGGTTAGAGCAGTCTCGTTTTGCATGTTTTTGTTCCCTTTTTTTTCGTTGTAAAGGAGAGTGTTATTTGTAACCTACAAATGAATTGTCATAATACATGGAAATTTCTGAGGTCCGGGGTTTCATTATCCTGACTTTTCTCTCCCTTACATGTTAATTATTGGAATGCACGAGTAATTTCAATGTTATGAGTTGTTGTCGAGTGTGTGTGTGTTTTGCATATACGGTCGTGGTAAATTCCTTACGGAGCTTGTCGTTGGCGAGTGTTAATGTCACAGTTAAGGCACAGGACTATCCTTGATTCATCCCTCGCGAAGCTTGTCGCTATCGGGTGTTGATACATATATAGGTCACAAGAGATGGTTAGAAACCCCTTACGGAACTTATCATTGTCGGGTGCTAACATTAAAATACGGTGCAGGACAATCGTTCACGCACCCCCCACGGAGCTTGTTGTTGTCAGATGTCAATACTTCCCATAGGCCACTGACAATGGTTAGAAACCCCTCACGNGTGTTTTGCATATACGGTCGTGGTAAATTCCTTACGGAGCTTGTCGTTGGCGAGTGTTAATGTCACAGTTAACGCACAGGACTATCCTTGATTCATCCCTCGCGAAGCTTGTCGCTATCGGGTGTTGATACATCTATAGGTCACAAGAGATGGTTAGAAACCCCTTACGGAACTTAGCATTGTCGGGTGCTAACATTAAAATACGGTGCAGGACAATCGTTCACGCACCTCCCACGGAGCTTGTTGTTGTCAGATGTCAATACTTCCCATAGGCCACGGACAATGGTTAGAAACCCCTCACAGAGCTTGTCACTTTCGGGTGCTAAAGTTTAATGTAGGGTGTATGACGATTGTTCATGCACCTCTAGCGAAGCTTGTCGCTGTAAGGTGTCGATGTGTCCCATAGGCCACTTGACGTTCTTTGCATTGATTGATAAGTTTTTAGCCACTCACGAAGCCTATTTTTCGAGTGAAATTGTGATAGTTCCTTGAGCAAGTTTGCGTAGTTCCCCGATCGTAATTGTGTCAGTTCCCTGTGCGTAAAAACAATTAGAGAGGGTACTTTTAGCAATATTGAATATGTGAAATCTCGAACTTTTGGATGCCATGAATGTAAAAAAACTTCTTTACTATATTAAGCNGTAATTGTGTCAGTTCCCTGTGCGTAAAAACAATTAGAGAGGGTACTTTTAGCAATATTGAATATGTGAAATGTCGAACTTTTAGATGCCATGAATGTAAAAAAACTTCTTTACTATATTAAGTTTTTAAAAGAAAAGAATAGTTATAAAAAACAATTATGACGTTGTTCCTTCTACCGCAATGATATCTCTAAGGGAGAAATTTCTTTAGATCATCACCACTCTAGATTCAAGGGACATCGTTCCCTGTGAATGTCTTCAATTTGTATGCTCTGGGTTCAGCTCTCTGATAGATGATGTAGGGGTCATTCCAGGTTTAATTTTATAATCACATTTCCATTAAAAAGACAACCATGCCACCTTATTATTCATACATAAAAACCCCATAAACTATAGGAAGTTCAACTTCATGATATATAGAGACCACAACAACATAGTCAGCTACTTGTAACCATATCTTATCTAGTTAGGTTGTGCTGCAGCATTCATTGACATAAGCTTCTGGAGATAGAGGCTACGGTGTTTACGCTTGATAAACTCACTAGCCTCCATATTTATATCTTCTTCGTCGCAAGCAATAGTGTTGTTGCTTGTCTTGGAGGTTATCTTTTCATCAGATAGATCAGAAGGCTCTTGCAGCTTGTTCTTGAACATTAATTGGAGGTTGGGGAAGAAGGGACCTTCACGTGTGTTCTTCATGATTTCTGCTTCAGATGGATTACTCTGATGAACGATAAATTCATTGTTACCCTCTCCAAATTTGACAACTTTCCTGCATTCTCCGAGGAATCTGAAAGTCATTTCGATGGATATATAATTTGAAGAAGGTTGTTTGAGGTGTGTTTCAGGCTTAGCTCTCTACTCTTTATTATATAGCAGTTCATATGAGGATTAACTAATACTTCTAAGGCGCTATTGGCTAAAGTTTTAACTTAATTAATTAATTGTGCATTAGCCATAATACAACCAAAAAGAAGTTCATAAGATTGCTTATATTATAATTAGTTTTAACATACGATGAACTTTCTATTAAGTGATATTATGAAATCATTTAGTGCCATAGTTAATATTGGTAATTAGCCTAAATTTGAACTGGATTATTTAATTGTACCATGTATAAAATATAATTAAAAATTGTTCTAAATCTATTTAAGTTGTGTGTTTAAAATGTGACTTTGAGTTAAGTAATGCTTTTGTTAATGGCAAACATCATCTTTATTCTCCATTGAAGACTGGATATGCCTTTTATGTGTGGTCTGCGTAAGGTTGAGGCAACGTGCAAATTCTGTGAAAGGAGATAAACCCTTTATGTCATTCAGAGAATGTTATGATTTCTTCTATGTTATAATATCTATGTGCAACTAATCATTTAAGAATTTTTTTTCCCTTTTTTGTGCCTATCATTATTGATGGATGACTGCAATGAAATAATTGCAGAAGTGATGATTCCTTTTTGTGAGTAAATTTAATTTGTAAGATATAAATTTTGTAAACTTAATAAATTCTATTTATAATTTTAAATAAAATGATCAAAATCCTTACAAGCATATAAGAAATAGAGCTAGTATCTATTTATGAATATGTTAGTTTTTTTCTAAGTGATACATATGTAAATAAACAGATTGCTTAAATAGAAAGACTAAACTAAACTGAAAAGTTATACTAGTTCAAATCAATTTGAAATAGAGTTGGTTTCATTTTGTAAATAGCCGTAAACCATGTGTTTTTGCGAACTGAAAAAATATGAACGGTCTTGTGAACAAACATAGGCTTCATTTGAGGAGGCGATGAAGTTTCATTCGATAGGAGCGAAAGTCTGCGTCTAAAAAAATTCTTGTTGGGTGAAATAGCAAGAGATGAATGTCTCCCAAAGTTCATTTGCAAGAACATTAAATTTTATCATTTCAATCGGATGTTGAACATAAATTTTAAAAGAAATCTCTACCGTTATTTCAAACGAAGTCTTATAATTGATACCGCGTGATTTAGTAAGTGAAATTCAATGAAACTTAGTGCATAAGCCAAATATATTTTAAACAAGTAACCACAAGTAAAAGAGAAATTTCTTGAGGTCATTTGAAGAGTCAAATGTCATCAAAATTTTATGTGCTTATAGTAAAA
>JXCR01136565.1:7459-28401 GCA_002079205.1 Phalaenopsis hybrid cultivar | reverse complement strand
TTCCCCGATCGTAATTGTGTCAGTTCCCTGTGCGTAAAAACAATTAGAGAGGGTACTTTTAGCAATATTGAATATGTGAAATCTCGAACTTTTGGATGCCATGAATGTAAAAAAACTTCTTTACTATATTAAGCTTTTAAAAGAAAAGAATAGTTATAAAAAACAATTATGACGTTGTTCCTTCTACCGCAATGATATCTCTAAGGGAGAAATTTCTTTAGATCATCACCACTCTAGATTCAAGGGACATCGTTCCCTGTGAATGTCTTCAATTTGTATGCTATGGGTTCAACTCTCTGATAGATGATGTAGGGGTCATTCCAGATTTAATTTTATAATCACATTTCCATTAAAAAAACAACCATGCCACCTTATTATTCATACATAAAAACCCCATAAACTATAGGAAGTTCAACTTCATGATATATAGAGACCACAACAACATAGTCAGCTACTTATAACCATATCTTATCTAGTTAGGTTGTGCTGCAGCATTCATTGACATAAGCTTCTGCAAATAGAGGCTACGGTGTTTACGCTTGATAAACTCACTAGCCTCCATATTTATATCTTCTTTNAAATATGATTTTGTTAAAAATGGAAAGAAAATTGTCTAAACCATAATTTGCTAATTAATTCTAACATTTTTTGACGATTTTTTCCATAAGAAAATTACTATTTTAATGCAGTGTGGCAGCATTAAAGCAATTAGATGCCCAAAATATCCAAATAATAAAAGGAGAATTTTTGTAAGGTTTGACAGAGAGTATATTATTTTGGTTAAAATGATAATAAATTATTTTAGAGATCTAAAAATATGTTACATTTCTACACATCGTCAGAGGACTTTCGATTGAGAAATTGCAATGCTTTGACTCTCGTTTCGAATACCAATCATCATCATTTGGATTTTCCAATTCATTTTTTAATTGATCTTGACCATCTGATTTTTTCTATGATTACGAGGACAACTACACCAACCACCTTCTATCAAATGTATCTACAATCATCATTTGCTCATGTTGGCAACTATCATCGTTATTTGTCATTGCTCAAGATTAACATTGACAGTTATTATCTTCCATCCTTTGTAACTACTCATAAACTAACATTTTCAAACTCCATTCTCCAACATTGGTGTCCTTATTATAACATTTTGTCATTGCCTAGTCCTTATCAACATGACATCCATTATTCGTTGGCATATTATGTCATTTTTTTGGGTTATCTTATCTCCTCTCTTATCATGAGAATGATTGAATTGACTATTCAATATATGATATTTATTAACCATTAACATGACATAACCATTTTCTTAGTTATGTGGCCTCCCATCCTATCGAGAGAATGAGTCATGCTTTGTCCATTATTTGACTTGATCTCTTAGTTTTGTCATTGAATGTTGTTTAATGTCTGCCAAAAATCAATTTCAGTTAGCTATCAGAGTTCATATTCTATCTCACATAATCCCCCTACTGTCATAAGAATGAACAAGTTGACTACATATCCTCTCTTGACTCTTTAAATACATTTTTGATTGTCACATGATGACTACCTATGATTATTAACATTTAACTAATGATCACATGCCGCTAATATTTAATGCCCATTCTTTTGAGCACTTAATCTCCTTTTTTTTTGGAGTATGACCATGTAGATCATTAAATATCACCCAACTTCTAATGTTCCTCATAAATATTAGCTTAATGTTGTTCCTCATCAATAGTTTCCAATTGCTCCCATATGAATAATGCCAAACATTCATTAGCCATTAACTTATTATGCCCATTTTTTTAAAGATAAACACTTTTGTCCACTAATTTTCTTATTTCTATTATCAATTGTGATGCATAGCATTCATCAATTATCAATATAGGTTATTTTTATCTTGGTCACCCGATCTCTCTCAGAGAATGCCCAAGTAGATAGCTAACCTTCACTCAACTTCAAGCTTTTTTTTTATTGTTGGTTTGTTTTTGTTAATAATGTATATTATAATTTTACCCATTGATGTACAATGAAAATCCTTTCAGTTAGTTAGTCCCCATCCTATTAGAAAAATTCTTGAGTTTATTAAACTGTTATTTAACTTCTAATCCTTCTTATTAATTATCCTCCAACACCTCTCTATCNCTTTCTATTAAGTGATATTATGAAATCATTTAGTGCCATAGTTAATATTGGTAATTAGCCTAAATTTGAACTAGATTATTTAATTGTACCATGTATAAAATATAATTAAAAATTTTTCTAAATCTATTTAAGTTGTGTGTTTAAAATGTGACTTTGAGTTAAGTAATGCTTTTGTTAATGGCAAACATCATCTTTATTCTCCATTGAAGACTGGATATGCCTTTTATGTGTGGTCTGCGTAAGGTTGAGGCAACGTGCAAATTCTGTGATAGGAGATAAACTCTTTATGTCATTCAGAGAATAATATGATTTCTTCTATGTTATAATATCTATGTGCAACTAATCATTTAAGAATTTTTTTTCCCTTTTTTTGTGCCTATCATTATTGATGGATGACTGCAATGAAATAATTGCAGAAGTGATGATTCCTTTTTGTGAGTAAATTTAATTTGTAAGAGTTAAATTTTGTAAACTTAATAAATTCTATTTATAATTTATATAAAATGATCAAAATCCTTACAAGCATATAAGAAATAGAACTAGTATCTATTTATGAATATTTTAGTTTTTTTCTCAGTAAATAAACAGATTGCTTAAATAGAAAGACTAAACTAAACTGAAAAGTTCTACTAGTTCAATTCAATTTGAAATAGAGTTGGTTTCATTTTGTAAATAGCCGTAAACCATGTGTTTTTGCAAACTGAAAAAATATGAACGGTCTTGTGAACAAACTCAGGCTTCATTTCAGGAGGCGATGAAGTTTCATTCGATAGGAGCGAAAGTCGGCGTCTACAAAAATTCTTANAAATCAATTTGAAATAGAGTTGGTTTCATTTTGTAAATAGCCGTAAACCATGTGTTTTTGCGAACTGAAAAAATATGAACGGTCTTGTGAACAAACATAGGCTTCATTTGAGGAGGCGATGAAGTTTCATTCGATAGGAGCGAAAGTCTGCGTCTAAAAAAATTCTTGTTGGGTGAAATAGCAAGAGATGAATGTCTCCCAAAGTTCATTTGCAAGAACATTAAATTTTATCATTTCAATCGGATGTTGAACATAAATTTTAAAAGAAATCTCTACCGTTATTTCAAACGAAGTCTTATAATTGATACCGCGTGATTTAGTAAGTGAAATTCAATGAAACTTAGTGCATAAGCCAAATATATTTTAAACAAGTAACCACAAGTAAAAGAGAAATTTCTTGAGGTCATTTGAAGAGTCAAATGTCATCAAAATTTTATGTGCTTATAGTAAAAAGACTAATTCGATGAAATGAATCCAGTAAATTTAAGATGATTTGTTCATTATATTATAGAAAATAAAGCGTTATTGGTGGGAACACCGCTAAATGTTCTCTGTACAAAATTTGTTGGTTCCTATATTTTTTTTAAGAGAAATGTCCGCCAAAAAAGGGAGAGATTATTGCGTGTNAAATTTAAGATGATTTGTTCATTATATTATAGAAAATAAAGCGTTATTGGTGGGAACACCGCTAAATGTTCTTTGTACAAAATTTGTTGGTTCCTATATTTTTTTTTAAGAGAAATGTCCGCCTAAAAAGGAATGAATATTTCTAGACTTGCAAGCCCCTTTCTTCCTTTATATCTTTTTAGAAGCTTCAACACTTAGTTGCCTGCCTTCTGATCTATTTATCCTCGATTTACTCGAGTTTGTTATGATCTGAAGCCAAGGCACATCCTTGTGCTCCAATAAGCATCAATTTGAAGCTTCATAAGAAATATTTTATTGGGCTAGATAGACATGATTTCTTATGCAAATAGCACGAATCTCAAATTATTTTTTAACAAGAAGTACTCAAATTCAAATTAATAATTATCCAGAAATTTGATTTCAACGAAATTATAGAAATCAAGTCATTTAAGCATTTTTAGAAGTTTTGGGTGGCTAATTGGAATGTTAAATATATTCCAAATCTGATAGGCTTATATTCGAATTGAGCGTCTCAATGAGACAAATCCAACAAGCCCAAAATCAATAAATTCCGACATCATTAAAACACTAAAATGTCCACAAAAAATCATATGATTGTAGAAATCTCTTTGGGTCGTTTGATGGAGTAGTCCAAATTGTTTTCTTATTTATTGAGGAGATCACTGTTAGACTCTATAAATAGAGTTCTATTACATTCCCCTATATGAAGGAAGACAAAAAGACAAAGACTCAGAGCTAGATTGAGAACCGAACAGGGAAGAAGGAGCCAAACTCCAACCCTACTTTGGATCGAAGGCTAGACAAACACTTCCTGCTCCTGCACCTACCGACCACCTTATCAACAACTATCGACCACCATCGATCGTCGCCTTATTGAAATGAAGCTCCGTGAGGAGTAATGACTTACGTCGCGAAGTAAAGAAACACCCTACGGAGCAACATATCTTCTCGAAGACCTTGCAATGACTTACCTCGAAGATGGTACACCAAAGTTTTTGCAACCGCTTCTAACAGTTGTACAATGGTCTTGCTGCATACAAACATTGTACTTTAAAGAACTATTTAACTTTTTCCCAACAACAGAAATTGTATGTATATTCACCAACGTATAGTGAATCATTCTGACTATGTGAGACTCCATGATTTTTTTCCTTTCTAGGTTTTTTGTAAGAACTTATGTATTCCTTGCCTATCACTTATATTACATGTTTGTGTGTTGGGCTTTAGTACAATGCTAAGACATTAAATAATTACTCCATCATTGTGAATCTTCCAACATGCAATAAAGCTCATATCCATCTTGTAGAATTTCTTGTCTTTTAAAGTTGTTTTTTTAGTCTTTTCAATGGTGGTTTCTAGCAGTGTGTATGTGTGTGCATGTGTGTTAGCCCTTATGTATGTATAACCAATGGATTTCAGGGTCAGCAAAAGCATAAAAAATATGATTTTGTTAAAAATGGAAAGAAAATTGTCTAAACCATAATTTGCTAATTAATTCTAACATTTTTTTGACGATTTTTTCCATAAGAAAATTACTATTTTAATGTAATGTGGCAGCATTAAAGCAATTAGATGCCCAAAATAATCAAATAATAAAAGGAGAATTTTTGTAAGGTTTGACAGAGTGTATATTATTTTGGTTAAAATGAAAATAAATTATTTTAGAGATCTAAAAATATGTTACATTTCTACACATCGCCAGAGGACTTTCGATTGAGAAATTGCAATGCTTTGACTCTCGTTTCGAATACCAATCATCATCATTTGGATTTTCCAATTCATTTTTTAATTGATCTTGACCATCTGATTTTTTCTATGATTACGAGGACAACTACACCAACCACCTTCTATCAAATGTATCTACAATCATCATTTGCTCATGTTGGCAACTATCATCGTTATTTGTCATTGCTCAAGATTAACATTGACAGTCATTATCTTCCATCCTTTGTAACTACTCATAAACTAACATTTATAAACTCCATTCTCCAACATAGGTGTCCTTATTATAACATTTTGTCATTGCCTTGTCCTTATCAACATGACATCCATTATTCGTTGGCATATTATGTCATTTTTTAGGTTATCTTATCTCCTCTCTTATCATGAGAATGATTGAACTGACTATTCAATATATGATATTTATTAACCATTAACATGACATAACCATTTTCTCAGTTATGTGGCCTCCCATCCTATCGAGAGAATGAGTCATGCTTTGTCCATTATTTGACTTGATCTCTTAGTTTTTGTCATTGAATGTTGTTTAATGCCTGCCAAAAATCAATTTCAGTTAGCTATCAGAGTTCATATTCTATTTCACATAATCCCCCTACTGTCATAAGAATGAACAAGTTGACTACATATCCTCTCTTGACTCTTTAAATACATTTTTGATTGTCACATGATGACTACCTATGATTATTAACATTTAACTAATGATCACATGCCACTAATATTTAATGCCCATTCTTTTGAGCACTTAATCTCCTTTTTTTTTTGGAGGATGACCATGTAGATCATTAAATATCACCCAACTTCTAATGTTCCTCATAAATATTAGCTTAATGTTGTTCCTCATCAATAGTTTCCAATTGCTCCCATATGAATAATGCCAAACATTCATTAGCCATTAACTTATTACGCCCATTTTTTTTAAGATAATCACTTTTGTCCACTAATTTTCTTATTTCTATTATCAATTGTGATGTATAGCATTCATCAATTATCAATATAGGTTATTTTTACTTGGTCACCCGATCTCTCTCAGAGAAAGCCCAAGTAGATAGCTAACCTTCACTCAACTTCAAGCATTTTTTTTATTGTTGGTTTGTTTTTGTTAATAATGTATATTATAATTTTACCCATTGATGTACAATGAAAATCCTTTCAGTTAGTTAGTCCCCATCCTATTAGAAAAATTCTTGAGTTTATTAAACTGTTATTTAAATTCTAATCCTTCTTAGTAATTATCCTCCAACACCTCTCTATGTTCAACAATTATTAATCATTAATATCTAAGAGAAACTAACCTTTGGCACCCATTTTCCCAATCACTGGATCTACCCTCCCTCATATGAAGAAAAAAATTAAGACATTCTTTGATCGTCTCCTAATTCTTTTTGCTTTAGTGTTGGATGCTCTTACTGGACATTTATAGGAGGATGTACCTTGTTGTAGAGAATAAACTAAGGAAATACTTGAATTATGGAGGTTTGCATTGGAGTCTAAAGGCGTTCATTTGAGTAGAACTAAAATTGAATACATGGAATGTAATTTTAGTATTAGTAGCTTTAGTGAAAAAGTTGTAACTATGGTTGATCAAATTATTAAAAGACGTGAACGCTTTAGATTTCTCGGGTCTATTGTTCAAAGTGATGGTGATATATATGAAAATGTTATTAGTAGAATTCAAGTTGGTTGGTTAAAGTGGATGAATGCTTCGGGCTTATTGTGTGATAGAAAAGTACCGCTTAGACTGAAATAAAAATTTATGAGATGGTGGTGAGAACTGTAATGCTCTATGGCGATGAATGTTGACCTTTAAAAGAGAAGCATAAAACTAAGTAAGTGTTGCCGAGATGAGAATGCTTAGGTGGATGAGTGGCTTTACTTAGAGACAAAATGTGAAATGAATATATTCATGAAAGGGTTTGTGTAGCTCCAGTGGCAGAGAAAATTAGAGGAGTCGTCTTAAATGGTTTGGTCACACTAAACATCGGCAATCTGATGATCCGATTAGGAGGTCGATGTTTTAGATTTGACTTATGTTAAGAAAGACTGAGGTAGACCTAGAAAGACTTGGTCATATTGTATAAAAAATGATCTTAATTTATCATAATTAAATAAAGGCATGACAGTCACTAGGACACAATGGAGAAAAAGAATCCAAGTAGCCCACCCCACTTAGTGGGATAAATGTTTGTTGTTAGATTGATGGTCTCCTCCTGCTTATCAATGAATAATATTTATTATGTGTAATTCACTAACATCTGACACCCAATGTCATTTCCATCAGTACAATAACAGAGTTGACTACTAGCCATAATAAAAAGTTTGGCACCCATGTCTACCATTATCCCACACTTGCCAATGACAAACATTTGAATTCAGTCAATCACTATCATTCAATGCAGCGCTTTTAGTAGTACGACATCTCCATGGATGAAAAGAATAACCAAGTTGATCGCCCATCATGAATATAAAGCAACAACTACATGATTGGATTATTATTTTAAATACTAAGAATCAGATTTATTAGTACGATAAAATTTTAAGATATCTTATATGTGGAGCCATCAAAATGCTTTGAGTTAATCATCAAAATATAAATAAAAAAATTTTGCACATCATTGTCATCATTTATTTATGAAAGAATTATACACATCATTAGATTAATAAATAATATTTATTTTAAAAATTACTACCATCATCATGAAAGAGGTTGATTACTATTATGATTGTTACTTAAATTTAGAAGAGAAAAAATCCAACTTCAACTTTTTATACAAGTACAGAAAGCAGTATTGATTTTTTAAGAAAAAAAATTATTGTATATATATATATATATATATATTTAATTAATAATAGAGAATTAAGAAAAAAAATGATCCTTATAGACACAATATTATGGAACCACTCTCCTATCATATGGGCATAATTTAATTTTAGTTAGAAATTTATAAACATGATAGGGTATCCTCCCCACCTTTTATCAAGGTTCCAATACAAGAAAGAGAGATATAAGAATGAGAACTTTAAGCTTTGCATGATTTATAATCAAGAATCTCTACTATTAAGCAAAATAATAATCAATTATGCAATCAAATCATGAAAATTTTAATATTTTCCTTAACCTTTACAAGATTATATGGTAATGTATGTGTATTTTAGATTCATAAATAAGGAGTAAGTTGTACTAAAAAATTTGTTTGGTTGAATAACATATTAATGTTGTTTTTTTGGCTATGTAAAGTAAAGCTAAGTGACTTCTTTCTTCAAGCTTTGGTGAGTCATTTTTCTAATTAATAATTATATTTCTTTTATATTGTTATGACTATTTAGTTGAAAATATTCCTTCCCTCATTGCCTTGAAGTTATCACTTGAAAAACATGGGTGAACAACTTTTTTTCATTATAGAATTTTCTTGTGAAATTTTTCTCAATTCAAGTTTCCCATAATCAAACACTATAAAAATATTGAGAAAATAACACTAATATAATTTTTACAATGGAAGCAAGAAATATAATAAAAATTATAATATAAAAAATTGAGAATATGCCAATTAAATTCATAATCAAAACATGAAATAATATGTGTATAATTATAGAAGCATGGATATTTTAATGTGATTGTTATTCTAATAGAATGATTCATAAAGTTTGTTGCCATGGTGTTAGCCATTCCATCACATAGAACTCCATTAATATAGAGACCGATAAGAAAATCACAAAATTTTATTATTATTGTTGTGTGCGGGAAAATTCATGACAGTAGAGTGATACATTGATGTCTTAGCATTGCGCGAATATCCAACACACATATATATAATTGAAAAATGACAGGATAAGACTCCATGATATTTTACATGAAAAAACTCAAAAAGGGAAGAAATTATGAGGCATAACCCAGTTAAAGTAATTCCTTATAGCTCTGTAAGTGTGTAATTAGAAAGATATACTCTTGTCTCATAGTTGGGAGAGCTGAGGTATAATTTTACACCAGTTACAACAATTGTTTGTATATAACATACGTAAAATTTCAGGAGTAAAAAAAAATTGCCGGGAGTTATTGTCGAATCTTCAATATAGAGTCATGCATTAATACAATAATTCAAATATGATGTTATAAACAGGAGTGGCCGACAACAACAAGCATGGGCGGTCGACGAGCGGTGGTTGATGGTGGTCAGCAGCTATGGAGACTGAAAGTTATTATCGGGTCTTCAGTCTACAATAACATTGAAATTCTTCTTCTTCTTCTCTCCTCTCTCAAGTGAAGATAGATGGTCTATTTATAGCCTCGAGGGAAAGACATTTTCATCTTTTGGGAAACAACTTCTATAGCCACCTCATCGGACGACCAATATTGATCTCCATTAATCATATAATATTTTTTTAATGATTCGAGAGCATTAATGACCTAAGAATTAAGCAAGCTTAGGCTCGTTGAATTTCTCTCATCAAAATACTCAATTTCACTATATTTATGTCAAATTTGACGTTTACTTAACCATTCAATCAATAATCTAAAGCCTCCAAATGTGCTTTAATCCCTTGATCTGAGTTTTTTGATTCATATTAAACCAATTTTTGTATCACCGATTCATCTTGTTGAGACGGTTAGTTCGACTATAAACTTGCTCGGAGCCCTGATTGATATTGAATTTGAATCCAAAAAAAATTATTGCTTAAATGATGCTTCGAGATTTATGCTGGATGATAAAATTTCTTGATGACGCATCAATATCATCATACTTTCCCTTATATTTCCTAGAACTCCTGCCATGAGAACAATGGTGAGCCAAACATGTAGAAGAAAATAAAAATGCTCTCATAAGGATCCCTGTCCTTAGCAAGAGAGTTTTGCCTCCTACCGTCGTTTAGTGAACGCAGAGGTAGCAAAAGAAAAATGAATTAAGATCCCCTTAAAGCCCACGAAATGAGCAAACACACGCACGATAGATTGCCGCCATTAATATTATTATTTTGTTATTTAAAAGTGATCAGGCTTTGTTAACTTTTAATCATATTTAACAAGTTAATGGTGTTTATAAAGTTCATTTATTTTTGGAAAACTCAAGACCATATTGAACTAATAAAATTGATCAGAAAAAAAAATAATGGCATACTCATAACAAAGGAAGATTTCGATGCATACCACTCATATCCTATGTATTTACATATCTAGCACTTAAAACTTCAATCTTTACAAACATGCCGACTTACATATGCTTGGAAAGATGTATTTCACTTCAAGGTTAAGATTATGATATTTCTTATGTGATATTAAAGATTTAGGTGGTATAAAAAGCAAAGTATAGGTGTTAGATATATGAATACGTAAGAATTAGGTGGTATGTATATAAATGCCCCAAAACAAAAATAATAATATGAATGGGAGCACGATAGGGGGAGAGTGTTTAGAAGTTTGAAGAATTGTAAAACACTATCTTATGCACTATAGCTGTTCATATAAGCAATGGAGCAACATCGCATAACTATCGCCTTTAGACCGACACCGTCTAAAAATTATCTTTGGACCATTACCACTAAATTTAGTTGTAGAATTGTCCTAGATAAACTGCCATCGCCTNAATAATAATATGAATGGGAGCACGATAGGGGGAGAGTGTTTAGAAGTTTGAAGAATTGTAAAACACTATCTTCTGCACAATAGCTGTTCATATAAGCAATGGAGCAGCATCACATAACTATCGCCTTTAGACCAATGCCGTTTAAAAATTATCTTTGGACCATTATCACTAAATTTAGTTGTAGAATTGTCCTAGATAAACTGCCATCGCCAGTTTGTTATCATCAAATTGTCATTGTCAGATGATTATGGTTGGCTAACATTGCCCACCAAATTTTGCTTGACCTCTATCACCCTATTACTACTACACGTTCACCAACGTCGAATTATGGTCTCCCGAGTATTGTCGGCTGACCACCATCATCTAAAAATGGTCATCTGATCATCATTACCTCGATATAGTCTCTCAATAATTGTCACTTGAGCATGATCTTCTGATTAAATTCATCAATTTTGGCCTTCCAACCNTCATCATTACCTCGATATAGTCTCTCAATAATTGTCACTCGAGCATGATCTTCTGATTAACATTCATCAATTTTGGCCTTCCAACTACCATCATTGAATTATGTCCTCCGGACCACCCTTGCTCGACTACGGCCTCCTTACCACCGTTACACGACTAATATCACTTGATTACCATAATCAATTACAATTGTTCAGCCTCCATTGCCAGACTTTAACCTCTAGATCATTGTCATTCACCAACCGCCGCTCAATCACCATCACCCAATTATAACTTTCTAACTTTTGTTGCTCGATTATAGCCTCTTAGCCACCATCATACAATTATAGTCACCCAACCATGAGCTCTCTACTATACTTTTGTCCAACTTCAACTTCCTAATCATAATCAACAGACTATGGTCACCAGATTATAGTTACCTAATCATCATTACGTGACAATAGTCACTTGGCTATCATTTCCCCACTATAACTTCTTTAATTTAAGCAGCCTATTTTATCCTGTAATGTCGTTTAATGTATCTGATGTTCTAGCAAAATTTCTTCTGATACTAAGACTCATAATAATGACTTGTGAGCATGGAGAAGAGTATTAAATTCAAATTCTCAAGTGGCTTGTGTTATTCTTGGTAAGGAATGCCACAGTCCGGTCCAGGGCTTAGAATTAACTAATGCGGATGCAAACAATCTGACGGAGTGAATTAAATTTTCTATATTTGTCTACAGTTTAAAAGATGAAACAATCACTAAACAATTTAAATTAACACAATAAAATTAAAATTACATCGATAGTAGTTTTCCACGTCTTTTATAAACGTTATCTTTTCAAAGGCTCATCGTTAATCACTTGAGTAATCTCAAAGGTTAGTTTAAAATAACTATGAGTTAAACGAGTCAGTGAATACTCATGCTCATGAACCACAACAATACAAGAGAAAAAAGAAGCAATATGCATGCCAATTTTTTTGTTTCCCATCCCCCTGTTTAACAGAACCATTACAAGGAATTTTGTGTCAATCAACTAGTAGTTGATGGTTTAGTTCTCCAACATCAAGTCGCAGGTTCAAATTGCGCATATTGTTCATTGTGTTAACCTTTCCTGAAAAAGAAAACCGGCTCTTTTTTACTAAAATTAGAAATTAAATGATGATATTTTAGCTTCAAATGCTAATTAAGAGTATACTCAGTTGACTTGGTGCAAATAATTGAATTAAAACTAATCACTGAGGGATCCATTGGTTCCTGCTGCAGTTGGAATGATCAAATCCTGAGAATTCAGTGCAAGAAAGTAACCGGAGAAAGCTGATGTGAGAATACAAATAGGAGCTTTTAATTATTGTGCCAATGCAGCATGGCAACTAAATAACATATTTTCTATTCCTTAAAAGTTACCGTGGAGCTGTTTAATCAACCAAAAACTTACAAATGCTCTTGAGAACATTTACAAATTTGCTCTCAACAATATTTTTTTTTAAAATAACTATCAGAAAATGTTCTCTCAGAATTATATATTCTGAATGGGTAATTTTGTAAACATAAAAAAAAAAATCCAAGCACTTGCTCTNATCAGAAAATGTTCTCTCAGAATTATATATTCTGAATGGGTAATTTTGTAAACATAAAAAAAAAAATCCAAGTACTTGCTCTTGGAAAAAAATATTACATCAGTACTACCCGCGTAGAGTAACGTGCGTAGCCAATGAAATCACGCCACGACATCCCGCGCGATAGAGAAAAAAAACGGCGCAGTAACACTGGGAATATTTCCCCCCGTGTTATTCATGTGTTATTGTGTGTTGNTACTACGCACGTAGAGTAACGTGCGTAGCCAATGAAATCACGCCACGACACCCCGCGCGATAGAGAAAAAAAAACGGCGCAGTAACACGGGGAATATTCCCCCCCGTGTTATTCATATGTTATTGTGTGTTGTTCATGTGTTATTGTGTCCTAGGAATATTCCTGGTGTTATAATAACACAATAGCAAATCAATAACACATGAATAACACATGAATAACACACAATAACACATGAATAACACATGAATAACACACAATAACACATGAATAACACGGGGGAGAATATTCCCCCGTGTTACTGCGCCGCTTTTTTCTCTGTCAGGAATATTCCCCGTGTTATTCAGGTGTTATTGTGTGTTATTCATATGTTATTGTGTCCTGAGAATATTCTTACCGTGTTATTTAAGTGTTATTGTGCGTTATTCATGTGTTATTTTGTCCTGAGAATATTCTTGATGTTATAATAACACAATAACACATCAATAACACATGAATAACACGCAATAACACATAAATAACACAGGGGGAATATTCCTCGTGTTACTGCACCGTTTTTTTTTTTATCAAGCGGGGTGTCGTGGCGTGATTTCATTGGCTACGCACGTTACTTCTACGT
The DNA here is from genome assembly GCA_002079205.1 of Phalaenopsis hybrid cultivar. Taxonomy (NCBI): domain Eukaryota; kingdom Viridiplantae; phylum Streptophyta; class Magnoliopsida; order Asparagales; family Orchidaceae; genus Phalaenopsis; species Phalaenopsis hybrid cultivar. Next base: position 14,619 of record JXCR01136565.1, on the reverse strand, counting down.
GCGTAGTACTGATGTAATAATTTTTCCTTGCTCTTGAGTNCATGAATAACACATGAATAACACATGAATAACACACAATAACACATGAATAACACGGGGGAGAATATTCTCCGGTGTTACTGCGCTGCTTTTTTCTCTGTCAGAAATATTCTCCGTGTTATTCAGATGTTATTGTGTCTTATTCATATGTTATTGTGTTCTGAGAATATTCTTGGTGTTATAATAACACAATAACACATCAATAACACATGAATATCACACAATAACACATGAATATCACACAATAACACATGAATAACATGCAATAACACATAAATAACACAGGGGGAATATTCCCCGTGTTACTGCACCGTTTTTTTTCTATCATGCGGGGTGTCGTGGCGTGATTTTATTGGCTACACATGTTACTTCTACGTGCGTAGTACTGATGTCATAATTTTTCCTTGCTCTTGAGCAAGCACAACCAAATATAGCATTAGGTGAGCCAAACCTAGAAATATACTTATTGGTTAATGTGTGCGAGTAAAGGTTTATTAGGTTAGACTTTCTTTTTAATAGCCCAAACGATAATATATATGATTCGAACATGCAAACTCGTGTCGAGGTCCCATACCCTCAGCTACTATGTCGCGGATAAATATGTTTAATCGGTTAGACTTTGATAGTAGTTCGCGACGGACAGGAAATGAGTCAACCCTTCTTTACCAATCACTTTCAATTTTGTTATTTAATTGACAGCCACATGAGTGCCCATAATTACACATAAGATGGTCTAACTTTTCAAACATTTCATGTAAAATATCTCTGCAAACTCCAAATCTCATCTAGATGTAATTCATAATTATTTATGGCTAGAAAACAATAGGTTGGAATATTTGCATATGAGTCCATCTTATCAATTTATTTTTTTAAGATACTATGTGATTATTTAATTAATAAAGCTATGAAGTGCTGTTCAATGTATTTGGTTAATCAAAAAAGTACAGAATAATAAAAAGATACATTTTACTTGATTAACTTTAATAGGTCTTTGTCTTATTAGTAGACTATGGATGCACATCTCATTCATGAAGGATAGCAACATACGGTTGAATAGTTCAAAAAGCTTTATATTTGCAACATACATCCATCAATAAGAAAGTGAAGGATTATGTTTGCTACATACGGCGATCAGTAAAAAGTGAAGGATTGTGTTAGGTAGTCAATAGTTATCATTAATTTTTTTCGCCAAGAAGCATTATCATTACGTAAGTTTAATCGTAAATTTGGTGGAATATGAACGGACTCGATCAATTGCAGCTCAATAAATAAATAGGTTAGAATTTTTTAATTTTATTTGGCTTGTTTATTTTTTTAAGCAACTCATAGGGCCACCATAGTCCTCATACATTATACAAAATTATGTCTGTTACAACATATGAAGGCCTGCCTCGATTAAACGGTGAAGGGTACCAGCTACAATGTGTGGCATTTACTAGTAAAAACAATTTAAATTGGTGCCCAAACATGATTTTATATTCCCTTTTAAAGATTTTTCAGGTAGAAATTCTAGTTTGTCATCTTATACATCTTCCTTTATCGTATGCATGTTAGGTATCTGCATAAAATTAAAATGCCAATCACTCACTCTACAACCACAATATGTGTATGTATATATATATATATATATATATATATATATATATATATATATATATATATATATATATATACATGTATACAATTTTTTTTAAAATATAATATAATATTTTCTGTAATTTATCTATACTTTTTTATATGCTCATTAGCAACACTTATTATATGACTCAAAAGTGCCCGTGCATATCTAGAGGAGATATGATAGTAGCAAAGTCCGGCTGACTTCTTCATTCGACCAACCTTTAGTCCGTCGGTTGATCTTCAGTCCTTTCACCGACAAAAATTCGTCGACCACCACAGTCAGTTGGCCAATCGCAGCCCGCCGATGGACCGCAGTCCATTGGCCGATCACAGTCCATTTGTCGCCCTTCGGTTCCGTATGTTGTCTGTATTCAGTCAACCAACCTTTAGTTTGTTACCTGACCTTTAGTCTGTCGACTAAACTTTAGTTCGTTTGCTGACTGCAATCCATCGACAGAATGTAGTTAATCGACTGACCTTCATTCCATCGGTCAACCTTCAGTACGTCGACCAACTGCAATCTATCGGCAAACCACAGTCCGTCGGCCGACCTTCAATCTATCAGCCGACTGCATTTCGTTTGTATGTGTCGGCTTACTTTCAATTTGTTTGCTGATCGCAATCGGTTGGCAGACAACAACCCGTTATCCGATATCAACTCATTGACCGATATGAGTTCGTCTGACAACCGCAGTCTGTCTTACGACCACATTCCGTCAGCCAACCACAATTCGTCGGCCACCGCAATCCGTTGGTCAACCTCATTGGATAGACCCAGATATGCATATAAGTGCGCCCCTATCCAAAAGGGTGCCAAGGACATAAATAGGGACCAACAAAAATAACTCTCCTAGTCAAGCTTATATTTTTATATTTGTCCTCCTATAGATAGGGGGACTTTTTATGTAAAAGGAAACTGCTGAGAAATTAGGGCGAAGAAAAACAGGAATCGACACAAATCCAGAGGAACACAAAGATTTAACGAGGTTCGACAAAGCAGCCTACGTCCTCGGGAGCAAAGCGACAGTTTTCTTTCAGTATTCAAAAAAGAGTACATAATACAAAATATGAAATAAAATATAGGGTTACATACAGGTCTATTTGTAACCCTAGACAGAAAAGTAAAGGAAACCTTAGGTACAATATATAATTACCAAATTACCCATGTACCTCGCCCCCAACCCACATAAGGAAACTCCCTTGATTTGGACAAAATCTTCCGCTCTGATCCGCTCCGCTTCACTCCAGAATCTGTTCATTTATGGTGTATGAGCCATATCTAACAAATCTCCACTTTGGCGGATATCCAACCCCTTAGGAGAAATACGTCATAGAGTTTCTTACATACCAGAAGTAAGTTGGGCCACCATGCTTCTCTAGCAACTGCAAACATTCAACAAGTCCAAACAATGCAAGAACTTGTTGATAGTAACTGGCTTAGTCAACATATCAGCTGCATTTTCATCAATATGAACATTCTGCAACAGTATCTCATCAGAAGCAATCAATTCTCTGGTCTTGTGATACCTAACATCAATGTGCTTGGTTCTCGCATGGTACATCTAGTTCTTAGCTAGATAAATAACACTCTGACTGTCAAAATGCAACTGAACTCCACCTTGCTCAACGTCTATTTCCTTTACTAGCCCAACAATCCATAAGGCTTCTTTTGCAGCTTCAACTATTGTCATGTACTCTGCTTCAGTTGTAAATAATGTCACAATAGACTGAATTGTTGATTTCCAACATATAAGCCCTCCACCAAGAGTAAACACATACCTAGTTGTAGACCTTCTGTCATCCAAATCACCAGCGTAGTCGGAATCAATGTACCCCACAACTGAAGGATCATTCTGCTGAATGCCAAAAATGATTCCATGTACTATAGTACCCTTTAGATACTTGAAAAATCCACTCGACTGCTTCCCAATGCTGCCTTCCAGGTTAAGCCATGTATTTGCAGACTTGATTAACAACATGAGCCAAATCAGGATGAGTATATACCATTGCATACATCAAGCAACCAACTGCACTGGCATGTGGAACCTTTGTCATGTCTTCAATTTTTGTATCTGTCTTAGGACAATGTTCTAAAGAAAACTTAAAATGATTTGCCAAAGGAGTGTTTATAGGCTTTTCTTTGCTCATCTCAAACCTGTCCAACACTTTCTCAACAAAGCCTCATTGAGATAAACATAATCGTCTTGAGCCTCTATCTTGATGAATTTTCATTCCAAGAATCTTCTTCATAGAACCCAAGTACTTCATGTCAAATTCATGGCTCAATAAAGCTTTCAAACCACATACATCATTCATATTCTTTGCAACAATCAATATATCATCAACATACAACAACAAAAAAATAATTGAACCATCATCAAGACTCTTCACATAAACACAACAATAACACTCACATCGTCTATAGCCAATCTGAATCATGTAGGAGTCAAACCGCTTGTACCATTATTTTGGAGACTGTTTCAACCCATACAATGATTTCTTTAATATGCAAACTAGATGCTCTTGTCCAAGTTGAGTGAACCCTTCTGACATCTCCATGTAAATCCGCTACTCTAAATCCCCGTGCAAGAAAGTAGTTTTAACATCCATCTGCTTTAAATGCAAATCCCAAATAGCTACTAATGCAAGTACTGTCTGATTGAAGTAGGTTTGACCACAAGAGAAAAGATTTCATCATAATCTATCCTTTTCTGCTGTGAAAATCCCTTTGCTGCCAGTCGAGCCTTGAACTTTTCCCCTTCTTTTTCTGATACTGTTGGTTTCCTTTTGTACACCCACTTACACCCAATAGCTTTTTTTTGCTCAGGAAGCTGAACTAGCTCCCATGTGCGATTTTTCTGCAAAGAATCCATCTCCTCAACCATTGTACTCATCCATTTCTCTTTCTCCTGGCTATTGATAGCTCCTTGAAAAGTGGATGGATTATCGCTGCTGATGAGAAGTGCACAAGAGACCAAGTTTTCATAACCCAATCTGCTATGAGGCCTTATATTGGTGTGTCTCTGTCTGTCTCTGACTAGATTATAATTCTGCAGATCATCTGGAATGGAATCACCAGGTGTTGGATTTGAACTTTCAACTCTCTCAATTGCCATTGAATGTTGGTTTAAATCCATTTGCACCGCATCTAAACTGTAATCGTTCCCTTGCACCTTGTCTTGATTCTGCTGCACCATAGACTGCTCATAAAAAATTGTATCTCTGATGGTCACTATCTTCTTTGCAATCAGATACCAAAACTTGTATCCTTTCACACCTTTCTTGTAGCTCAGAAAGATACACTTCTTGGATTTTTCATCAAGTTTTGATCTTTCATCTCTAGGTACGTGCATATAAGCAGGACAAACAAATATCCGGAAATGATCGAACTTAACTAGATTACCTGTCCATACCTCTTTTGCGACCTTGCCACCCAACGATGCCTGAGGTGATTTTTTGATGAGATAACATGTCATATTCACAGCCTCTGCCCAGAAACTCTTAGGAAGCCCTGCATTTATACTCAAGCATCTTGCCCTTTCAGTTAAGGACATGTTCATTCTTTATATCACACTATTCTGTTGTGGTGTCTTGCGCACTTAAAAATGCCTCTGAATCTCATGCTCCTCACAAAATTTCTGAAACTGTGAATCTGTGTATTCTGTGTTATTATAAGATCTCATATACTTGATTTTTCTCCCAGTTTGGTTCTCCACCTCAGCTTTCTACCACTTGAATTTAGAGAATACTTCAGATTTTTGCTTCAAGAAAAACACCCAAAGTTTTCTAGAGAAATCATCAATAAAAGTTAGATATGTTACATGGAATATTTCAATTGGTATCAATAAATTGGTGTGGTACAGAGAATATTTCAATACAAAATTTTTCATTTTTTAGAATGAAATATTGAAATACTGTTCTATCTAGGGTTATAAATAGACATGTATGTAACCCTAAGTGTTATCCCATATTCTGTATTTTGTACTCTTTTCTGAATATTGAAAGAAAGTTGCCGCTCTGCTCCCAAGGACGTAGATATCTTTGTTGAACATCGTTAAATCTTTGTGTTCTTTTGGATATGTGTCGATTACTTTTTTTTTCGCCATAATTTCTCAACAAATGGTATCAGAGCCATATCTAACATTTTCTCAACAATTGGTATCAATAAATCGGTGTGGTACAGGGAATATTTCAATCATTTTTTGGAAAGATTCTGTTGTTTTTCTGGAAAATTTAATTAATGGAATCTTAATTAAGGAATTATTTAAAAGTATTTGTGGCCCAACCCACATGGGTGCATAAGAAACTCCATGATGTATTTTCACCTAAGGGGCTGGATATTCGCCAAGGTGGAGATTTGTTAGGCGTATGCATATCTCCTAATGGGGGTGGAGATTTGTTTGGTACATGTATTTCTCTTAAGGGGCTGGATATTCGCAAAGGTGGAGATTTGTTGGGTATATGCATTTCTCCTAAAGGAACTGAATATCCGCAAAGGTGAAGATTTGTTAGGTATGATTCATAAAACCAGAATTTGGAGTCTCTTGGAATGAAGAGATGTCTCTTGGAATTGAAGAGTTGTGTGTCTTGGAATTTTGTGGGTTGGGGGATCAGTGAGAGTGGAATGGAAGCGTGGTGGCCCAACCCATATTGGTGCATAAGAAACTCCACGATATATTTCTTCTAAGGGAATGAATATTCACCAACGTGGAGATCTCTTAGGTATGACTCATATACCATAAATGGGACATATGCTGGAGTGGAGCGGAGCCCACGAGCGGAGTGAGGTGGAAGGATCTGTCCAATCGAGGGAGTTTCATTATGTGGGTTGGAGTTGCGGGGGCAACACCCTGCGGTTTGGTACAGTGGTAATTTAAGTAATTACATATTATATTATAAGATTATATATATGTCTTGTTTATAACCCTAGAAAACCTGGAGTACAATATGTAATTACTAAATTATCTCTGTACCTCACCCCCAACTCACATAAGGAAACTTTCCTAATTTGGACAGAATCTTCAGCTTCGCTTCGCTTCAGAATCTGTCCCTTTATGGTATATGAGCCATATCTAATAGGGACTCATGCCATCTTGGCTCTCCCCCTCTTGTAACTTATATTTTAAATTTATAAAACGGGTCTGAGAGTCTGGAGAACACCCCCACATTGCTCCACTAAAGGCAATCACAGTGTCAACTTTCTCTTTCTCTCTCGGTTACCTATGGCTCTTTGCGTTAGGCATGTGCCATAGGACAATTTCAGATCCAACATATGGTACAGTGAGGGTGAATATACTGTCAACAAGAAGATGACAACATCGAGGAGAAACTCTCAACAAAAACACTCCTAATTGAGAACACATGAGGGAAAATGATTATTTCTCATCGCCGACAATTTTAAGAAAATTTCATTTCTTCTCGGTAGATCAAGATTTGTGCATTTTCTCTGCTTCAGATCTAAGGAAATCACTTTACAATTCTCCCTCGCTCTCGCTTGATTT
>JXCR01136563.1:87500-98654 GCA_002079205.1 Phalaenopsis hybrid cultivar | reverse complement strand
ACAACTGTTAGCTTTACTGGAGATCAACCAACCATAGGTTGTTCACATTACGTATGAGAGGAGAGAAGTTGTCTATGCTAACAGAGACGATCATCAGCAGAAGGATTCCCCCCATAGTTTAATACCGGAGAAGAACATTAGTTCTTAGTTAAACAACAAGTTTGGGAAGCCTTAGCCCAGTCCAAAGGAGGTGCATTAATTTTAATGGGTAGACCTTACTTGGAGGACTTTAATGTCGTACCTTACCCTAAGGGTTTTGTGTCACAGACCTTCAAAAAGTTCAAAGGGATCGGAAATCCCAGACAACATGTAGAATATTTCTGAGCCAATTATGGCNGATCCGCACCACGGGAAGCATACCTCTCTTTGACACACTGATGCCTCATTGAGACACTCCTTCTCAAGGCATCACTAATGAAGAAGAAGGTATGGGTATCGAAGGTTGCCACATCAANCATCTACTCTTCTAACTGGATCATTAGATGGTTGACATTTAATGTGACCAAAACATGAAAGATGACTCTCTCACATCTTATATATCATTGGAGCTACACTAACTATTTCATAGATATATTCCTTTCATATTTTATATTTATGCGTAGATCCACTCATCCACCAAGCATTCTCGTCTTAACAACACTTAACTTAGTTTTATGCTTCTATTTTTTTAGGCCAACATTTTGTGCCATAATGAATTGTAGGTCTGTCTAGTCACCATCTTATAAAAAATAAAAATTACAAAGTATTATTTATCATTTCAAGTTAAATTATCTTTTAAATCAGAAATATCATTAAGAAGATCAAATAAATCATTTTGTTTAGTGAAAATAGATTTGAATGGTTTGTTGGATTATTTTACTAGTGAACAAATTTCACACATTGCATCATTGTTTAAATTATTTTTTATATAATAAATTCATATACATCATCATTCTATATGTTATATAGTTTGAATGTCTTAATCTTCCATGTCAAATATCAGAAAAAATAATTAGTGAAAAAAAATTTTACACAAGAGACTTAAGTAAACCATTAAATAAACATCAAGTTCAAAGAAATGATTAACTTTTAGTTATGATGGTCTTACTCAACTCAAATGCTAGATGTTAACCATGTTGAATATGTAATGAACCAAAAACCAAATTTTTTTAGTATTTGATTTATACAAAATTGAATATAATATTAAAAAAAAAATTATGTCAATTTTAGATTGGTAAATTATAATATGAAGAATTCAACCAAATATTTTTCTAAATACGCATCATCATTTTTGCATTTTGATTCATGTGCTTTCCAAATGTAAAAACTTTTGACATATAGAATATATCATATAAACGATCAAAACGAATCTTAAGCTTGCACCTAAAAAAAGATAAAAATAAATCTCGTGGAGTTTTGCATTTCTATAGTCCTTCATTAGGAAAAAAAATGACAACATATCTTCATGACTAATATTTTCATGACTGTTGACGAAAAAAGCTCAGCCTAATATCTTCATGACTGTAATATTTGAGCAGCAATGTATTTTGAAGTTGATGAAAATTTATTAATTTACCCATCTATGAAATAAAGTGACAGCATAAATTTAAGAAATGAATAACACAATTTAAAAAAAAAAAAGAGTAATAAAACATGTTCTTACCACATCTAAACAATTTATCATTTAAATTACATACATCATTATCAATAAGAAATAATAAATTTTTTCTTTACAAAAATAGGTTTACATATATTTTTAGGTTATTTAAGCAAATTCAATGCTTCACATCCTTATTCATATTATTTATTGATATTATATTCATATGAATCATCTTTCTAAATGTGTGTATATGCTATAATCCTTCATTTCGAACATCAATGGAAATACTAAATGTAATAAAAAATAAATTTTATAGATTTTATTTTTAGAAATAAATAAATTTAATTTAAATATACTATAACACAAATATTTAGTTCCAACAAATGATCCGATTTTTATGGTAATCTCAGTCGGGTCAAATACAAGATGATAATTATGTTGAATAAGTAGTGAAACACTAATTAAAAATCTTCTAATATTCAAAATTTTTTATCTTGAATTTACCAAATAACTTATCGGGAGAAGCCTTTATTATCACCTTTTTTATCTTAAATCATGTACTTTATAAGGATTCCAATAAAATATCCTATGAAGTTTGGAAAATATAAAATCAAATTTAAAGTATTTAAAATTATGGTGGTTTTTAGATAAAATATATATTCCATAATGTAATAAAAGGAAATTAGAATCTGAAGTATTGACGATGAAATCATAAATTTTCCCTCAATATTCCTACTTATAGATTTCTTCTTATTAACTCAGATATTAGTGATATTTCTAATAATATAATTATTGAATCTTAAGATGTTATATTTTTTTAATATATTTTTCATGAAAAATAAGATAAAAAAATCTATTGATTAAGAAGGATCTTCGATTAAAAAAATATATAATAAATAAAGATGATATCATTTCGGCTAGTAAAATATTGATAATATTAGAAAAAAGTAAAAAAAATGAAAAAAATAGAATAATTTATTTATTTATTTTAAAAATTATTTGATCACTTTTTATTAAATTATGAATTCTATAGATGTATATTGTTGGAAAGGGATTGATTATAATTAAATAGATTTTATCTTATGAGATAAGACTTGGATGCTTTTTAATTTACATCTTGTTTGTAACTATTTGATGTAAATGAATTTTAAAACAAAATTAAAATCAGATGAAACTATAAATAAACATAAACTAAAATTAGTAGCCAAGGAAATATGATTTTAAATATTTGATGTTTATTTCCTATTGCAAGATTTTCTATAATATATTTGCTTTTAGCTTTAATTTCAATATACAATCTAGTGATATATCAAATGGATATAATGATTGTATTTTAAACGATGGTTTCGATGATGAATTTTATATGGATCAATCTAAAAGTATTATAGTAAAAGATGAAGAAAGAAATTTTGCAAATTAGAAACTTTTGTTTGAATTAAAACAAAGTCCTAAATAATGACATGAAAAACTTAATAAAATAGTATAGTCATATTCTTTTTGTAATTGTTTTTCTAATAACTATGTTCATATTATAATAATTGGTAAAGTTATATGATTTTATGTCTTTATATTGATGATATTTTAATATCTGGAATAAATATAGATTTTATAAAATGTACTTAAGATTTCATATCAACTTAATTTGATAGGAAAGATTTTGTGAAGCAAATGTCATACCAAGTGCAAAAATTTTATAGAAATGCAAAGAATACTTTTATTTCGAAGTTACATAATATTTATAATTTATTTAAGAAATTTAATTATCAAGACGTAAATACATTAAGAAGTTCATGTAATTTTGACTTATTTCTTATTAATAATTAGAATGATAGTGTATTGAAAATAAAATATTATTAAATGATTTTTTATCTGATGCATCTATCAAATTATTCTTGACTTTATAACATTTAAATATATTGGTAACTTAAGTGAAACTCATTAAAAAAATATTATAATTTTCTTAAAAAAATTAATATCTTAGATAAACTATTGCATTTATTTTAGTTATTTTCTTGTAGTGCTATATGGATATTTTGATTTTCTATAGTATTAAAAGGATATTGAGATATTAGTCGGATTGCCAACGCTAATGATACATTGGTCACTAGTGGTTTTGTTTTCAATTTTGTTTATGGTATTATATCATGTAAATTCAACAAACAAACATTAATTTCTAAATTTACCATGGAAGCATAATTAATAATACTTAATCTTGCGACTTTTGAAGTCAAGTGGCTTAAATTTTATTAACTTATATAACTTATATTTAAAAATATGTACCTACTATTCAACATGAACCTCATTATGAAAGAGAGTCTATATATGCAGCTTGGGAAAGATTTAAGGAACTCCTTAGAAAGTGTCTACATCATGCTTTGCCAAACTGGCTAATCGTTCAAACTTTTAATAATGGGTTAGTAGGATCCCTTAAATTTATTATAGATACTGCTACTAAAGGTTTTTGTTGGCCTCACTTTTGGTTGACGTCTAGTTTCTTCTTTAGGAGCCTAGGATCTAGCCAAAGGACATTCCTGTTGACTATTCTTAGAGGACTAGTAGTGATGGAACCCTCACCAATAGAAATTCTAAACTCATATTTGCTTATCTTGAAGTTCCACATGTTGGTTCAAACCTCTAGCACTTAGCAGGTGGGACCAAAATGGGGGAACTCAAGAGGAGTCCCCACTTACTCCTTTCATTAGGAATGGGAACTTGTGTTACAAAAATGATGTTTTCTGCTTTTTCGCCGCTGGTTTTATTACTTTTGGACCATGGTTTTGGTTAATGAGAATCTCCTTTCCATGTGGAGAAATCCTGGCCATCCACATTGCGTGGAATTGTTCTCCACCCTGCTGACCACGTTATCATGTTGGTCTAGTCTTATCTCTTTGTCCCGCCTACTCTTCTATATAAGGAGGCTTATGTTATGAGTTGCAGACATCCCGGCCATAAGCCAAGAGTCTACTTCTCTTCTCTAATCTAGTTTGTGAGTTTTTTCTTATTTTTAATAAAAATTTCTTTAAGTTTTCCTTGTTTATATCTCTGTTGTTTTATTCCGACTACAAGTTCTTTGTGACCCCCAAGTCGGCGATCCCCGTTTCTGCCCTTATATTGCAGAGCAGTGGCAATCCTGTGAAAACTCTCATATCCAGTAGTATCCATTGGTGAATGTGAATTACTTCCTCAAAGGAGAGAAGAGGTCTCAGTCAACCCGAGTTCCTCCTGCTGAAGAATCTCATCAACATCTATCATCTCTATAACTTGGGCCTGTGAAACCTTTTGAATACTTTGACTACAGTTTCTTCATTGTGTCTTAATTAGCAGCGCAGTCTTCGAATTGGAGCAAATCTCAAATACTGAAGACGCGGTATTAAATCCATCGATTGAATCTTTTACGATAATAACTTCTTATCCCTTAGCAGGCAGGACAAAACACACAGTAACTGTAAATACGACACTAATTAGTGTAACTACTCTCATATGAATGAAAAACTTAGTGAACATTAGGGCAGCGATGATCTTTGCCTTCTTGCAAGAAGGGAAGTCTTGGGAAAAATTTAAGTTGAACTCCACGAACGACTCTTGTACTGCTGAGGAGCCAATCTTCATGATGACAAGTGGGGCTTTTCCGAGCTCGATCTCGACATTATCAAATCCGGAGCCAAACTTGATCGTTGGAGCAACATTGCGGTCTTCACGGTTGGTCGGCAAGTTGTAGGAGAAGGTGAGAGTTTGGAACGCTATTGTAGCAGCTTCAAAGAAAAATTGACAAAGTTCGTTCTATGGACTGGGCACGTCCTTTCTTATTTTAATTTTTAAATTTAGTGGCAATTTGTGATTATTTGGAAGAAGTGTAAGGTTCTTAGACCATTTATGTATGCCTACAACTTCCCCTATCTAATACAAACAACTAGATATGATTTATATTACCTGGGTTCTGAAAGCTACCTATAGAGGCAAACCCTTATAGTCAATTACATCTTAAATGACCAAAGTCACTTAAGAAAACTCTCAATTTAGATTAAAAAATATTGTCTCCAAGAGTTTCAAATGATAAAAATTTTCAAAGGTTTGATCAAGGAGTGTCAAATGGGAGAGGCTCAAATTTGGAACATTTATTATGGAATCTAAAGGAAAAAAAAACTAGGGGTTGTCACAGGTCTTGAGGAGAACCTCAGTGATGTCCCAATTATCTTATAGTTTGGCTTCAATTTTGAGGAGAAGATTATTGAATGTTTCATCCTGCTAAATTTATTAGTTAGGGCTTACATTTGTGTGTGTGCAGGACTGACCACGACCACACCACCAGGGATGTAGTTCATAACGTTTGGTCCCACCTACTAAGTGCCAAACGTCTCTTTTCAGGCCCTAGTAGAAAACTTGTGTTGCAACGCCGATGAGGCTATTAAGCCTACTCTCCATCTATTGAACATCTGGTAGGATGTTGCTCCAAGCATTTTCTTTTCCTGAATAGCTTTTGCAACATGCAACTTTATTCTCGTACGTGTGGTGAAGAATGGGTAGTTCATTAAGCACTTTGTTCGCTTGATCTGACTCAATCCTTCTAGCAGCGCCTCTGAGTTTATCATGTGCGTCCATAGATAAGGGAAAATCAAAACTTTCCCATAACAACTCCTAGTGTATATCACTGGCATCTTTCAGAATATTTGGTAGATAAAAAATACTAGGGCAGCTTCTGCTGAACTCCTTCCTCCTAGCTTGTTGCGTCCATTCGCGATGTAGTTCATAACGTTTGTCTGGGATGTTATGATTCCACGAGTGATCTTTGATTCCTTTACGCATCCACTGGTAATTATTTGATGCGATTTCAGAATACTCATCCTCTTTGAGAGGACTCTTTCCCTTAGAGCTTCTGGCGTCCATTCTTTGCATGTAAATAAAAGTTCAACACCTTCTTCGTAACTTGAAATTAAAATCATTAAGACCAGTATTCTTTACCAGGGATCAACATGTTATTAAAGCAAATAAGTAATATCCAGATCTACTCAAAGTTTGATCTAAAGAATGGGTTTCATCAGGTCGCAATGCATTCAGATTTAATTGAATGGATGACATTCACAACACCAACCGGATTATATGAATGGCTGGTCATGTCATTTGGATTAAAGACCGTGCTTGCCATTTTTCAAAGAAATATGGAATTTTATTATAACAACTGTTCTGATTTTCTTGCAGTTTATATCGATGACATAATTATCTTCAGCAAGATGAAAGTGAGCATAAGGAACATTTGGAGAAGTTCCTCACAACTGTAGAAGCAGGACTTGTGCTATGACCAACAAAAATGAAGATAACCGTAAATGAGATAGAATTCCTTGGAGCAGTCATTGGGAAAAAAAATCAAACTACAACCTCATATAATTAAGAAAATAATAGATTTTCCTAATGAAAAATTAAAAGAAAAGCAGGGTATGAGATCTTGGCTCAGAATTCTCAACTATGCTTGTAGTTATATCCCAAATCTTAGAGTTCTTCTTGGGTCCTTATATCAGAAAACATCTCCCCACAGAGATAAAATACTAAAAAATCATGATTGGGAACTTATCCGTAAAATAGAGGAATTACCCCATGGTCATGGTCAGGAGAGGGAGAATCTCACTCTTATCACCAGAGTCCATACAATATTTTGAAGGTTGGTTGTTAAGGAATGGTATTCAGTTGCTGAGTTACTCAAACAGGTAACTAAGATGTACATTGTCACCCCATATGAAGAAAAAAATTTTAAGAGATGTCAGATCTGTCTGTCAGTCCCAAGGATCAGCTCAGGTTCTGCTAGTCCGTATTCTTGTTAGATTCCTTCTGAGAAGCTAATTCAGTACCTTCACAGATACTGTCGTTGTTGCTCCAGGGCATGTCGGATGTCTACCAATCAAGTCATGACTGGGTCTGAGAATACTGCCTACTGTTGTTTCCAAGAATGTTTCAAAGAAAGATAAGGAGAAAAAGTTACCCGATGTTGTACTTGATCCGCACCACGGGAAGCATACCTCTCTTTGACACACTGATGCCTCATTGAGACACTCCTTCTCAAGGCATTACTAATGAAGAAGAAGGTATGGGTATCGAAGGTTGCCACATCAGCTCTGTTAGACAAGCCCTCAAGGTGAGTCTATGGAATGAAGTAGAGGTCTAAAGTAATGAATGTTGTTGCCGCTACTACTACCGAGTTCGATGTATAGAGGGAGGATGCTTAGGAGAGTCCTCCAGATCTCAATATGATTCAGGAATAGTCATTGAAGAAAAAGTTGAAAAGCATAGAGCTGAGATTTTTGAATTGCCTTGAGAACATGGGGTGGTTGTCGATGATGATGAAGATTTTGATTTTAATGATTATCTTGATGAGGAGTTTATGAGCATTAATGACATCAAAACTAGAGTCGTTTCATCTGCACGTGAGTCTCAGCTGCTTGTTGAAGGGAATGTTGTTGATGACTTTTGTAGGGCTGTTTTGTTGAGAGATGAGTAATCAGCTAGATGGAGAAAATAATGGAAGATATGGTCGCTGCCATGGCTACAATGCATGGGCAATCACAGTCACAACTGTTAGCTTTACTGGAGATCAACCAACCATAGGTTGTTCACATTACGTATGAGAGGAAAGAAGTTGTCTATGCTAACAGAGACGATCATCGGCAGAAGGATTCCCCACATAGCTTAATACCGGAGAAGAACATTAGTTCTTAGTTAAACAACAAGTTTGGGAAGCCTTAGCCCAGTCCAAAGGAGGTGCATTAATTTTAATGGGTAGACCTTACCTGGAGGACTTTAATGTCGTACCTTACCCTAAGGGTTTTGTGTCACAGACCTTCAAAAATTTCAAAGGGATCGGAAATCCCAGACAACATGTAGAATATTTCTGAGCCAATTGTGGAAATACAAGAGGTAATGAAGTTTTAACTTTCTATTAGTTCGTCAGTAGCCTATTAGGGATCACATTTGATTGGTATGTCGAGCTACCCAACGAATTAGTGAAAATTTTTGTCGAGTTGGAGGAGTTGTTCTTGAAGGCATTTACTATAGTGCAACACCACATTACGATAGGGGATTTTGTGGTTGAGCGGCAGAAGCCCAACAAGACTCTGGTGGATTACATCTTGAGGTGAAGAAACTTAAGCATGAAGTGCAAACCTCAGCTACATGAACTTAATGCAATTGAGATTCTATTCAAAAGAATACATGGGCTAGTAGCTTTCATGCTTAAGTGGCTCACCATTAAGTCATTTGAGAAGTTACTTAGCAAGGCTAGCAGCTTGCAAAAGAAAAATCAAACAATTGGATTCCTAGAAAAGTTAGAGAAGTCCAGAACAACTGAAATATTCGAGAAGAAGTTTGGGACACTAGGAAAAGCGAACAAAGGAAAGCAGCCAATAAAAATTCTAGTCTAGTAGTCCCATCAGGGCCATCAATAGTCACAACATACTCAGCCTTAGCATCAGTCTGCTTAGCAGTATGGTTAGTTCAGCGAGTAGCAGAAGACTCACAGGATAGATAACAAACAGGGTATGACAATCACAGGGTAGATCAAGAGAACATACTCCTTCAAAGATGAAGCCATGCCAAAGATGTTCAGGAGTCTAATGAAGAGGTTTGAGTTAAGACTGCTCAGCCAAAGAAACCAAATGAAGTGGATAAGAAAGACCATCCCAAGTACTGTCCATACCTTAGGCTAGTTGGACTTACCATAGAGAGTTGTTTTAGTTTTAAGGATTGGCTCGAGAAGAATCTTAAAGAAGGGAATATAATAATTCCTAAAGAATATTTAAAAGAACCATAAAGTGGTTCTGTAAATATGATTTTGGCCAAGCCAATTTTTTCGATGGAGCCATATTTAGAAGAAGGTGGTTGGAGCACAGTTCGCAATAGATCATCTAAGAAGGTACTTGATTAGATTTAGACCGCTTTAGCACAAGCCACCATTTAGAGTCTATAGCTTGTTAAGCTAAAGTTGGAGATTTCACCAAAGAAATTGCCGCAGCCAGACGAGAATAAGGACATAATCAAGAAGATCGATAGCGCAAGGGGTAGAATAGGGGCTGCCTCTGTTAGATTGTCTGTCTTGAATTTGTGGGAGAAAATTCTTGAACTCCTAACCATGTATGATTATCTCTTTACCACTCCGTAGTCTTTTGAATATAATGATTATGATTTTAGCTACGTTTTAACAATCTCCAGTGACAATGTAACTGATTGCGACCAATCTAGCCCCAATCTCAATTTACAAAATGAACCTCAAATCATACCTAAGTCCGATGAACCATTAACGAGAATGAAGAAGATGTCGACGCTGCCGATTACGACAGTTTCGAGAGTGAAGAGCCAGTCCTCGAGTGTCAAGGAGCACTTCTCACCTTCAACTTAGATTTAGTTGATACAAAAGGACAACCAGAAGATTTGCCTATAACATCGCTAGAAAAAGAAGAAGAGATTACTCAAATAAATCTTAGGAGTAGCCAGATCTTATCCCCAAGAATGGCTCCAATAGATAGAGGAAAACAAATAGTTACTCGGGAAGAGCCCCCTCTACTTATAGAAGAAATACCTATTCCAAGTTACATTGGAAGCATGTATAAAGTGGATTTTAACATACTAGATCATATTAGGAGGTTTTGGACCAAACTAAGCATCTACGTTGCTATGATATTGTCAAAGGAGTTGAGGGAAGCTCTGGATACAACCTTGCTTGACCCAAAAACTTGCATAACTTAGTTGGTCAGCACGTCCTCGGATGAAGTTTATTTGTTAAAGGAACATCATGGGGTAACCTATACTGATGAGAACTTGCTGCTTCGTACTACCGATCATAAATGAACGCTCTTTATTTCAATCAAAATCGATATGTTTATGCTTTCCAGAGTTTTGGTAAATCCAAAATCATCGCTCAACTTAATGAGTCTACAAACGTTAGCTTACTTGGACATTGACTCTCAGTAGCTCATTGTCGATAGGATGATGCTAAGAGGATTTAATCATAAAGGGGAAAGTGCTCTTGGATTGATCACACTACAATGAAGGTTGGAGAGCTAGCAACATCTGCAAAGTTCCATATCATCGACGTAGAGACCTCTTTTAATGCTTTACTTGGTCGACTGTGGCTGCACGAGCATAACATAGTTACGTCATCACCACAGCAGTGTATCAAGTATTTCAAGGAAGGATAAGAACATTGCATCGAGGGGGATTTACAATTATTTCCAGTTTATGAAGTAGGCATCCATGAAGACAATGCCTACTACGCCTCTCCGAAGAAGACTGTCTTTTTTCCCGTGAAGTTGTGCCAAATGAGTTGGAAGATTCAGAAGGATCATCAAAGTAGGGTCATTCAACTCTACTTCAAAATCTAATACCATTTCTTCACAACGAGTTGGTAGTGGTTCTTTTAGCCCATGCACCCAAGATCAAGGCTAGGGACGTGGACGAGGAAGAAACAATACGATTGTGGAACAGACAAGGAGGACCATCAGCATTGATGTGGAAGGAAGTTCCGATGAAGAGATGATGATGATAAAATAGAAGAAACCACAGTTCAAAATTCCCTTGGAGGATTGTTGACCTCA
>JXCR01136563.1:68271-79879 GCA_002079205.1 Phalaenopsis hybrid cultivar | reverse complement strand
CTGGATAAACCTCGAGCAAGGTGATCTCTCTCTTTCCTACTTCTCCCCTTCCGATGCTGCTCGTATTCATAAACTCTGGCCTACGATTAAAAAAAAATGCTGTGAGCTTTTTCAGTTAAGCTGATTGGTTGGTCTTGTTAGATGGGTAATCTGAATTTTTTTTGGCATGTTCTCTAAATTTTTTTCGTCCAAAAATGACTGAGAATCATATACTTAAGTTGGCGGGTAGCTTTGTTATTTTATTCTAATGTGAAAATGCCTATCATAAAATCAGAACTTCAAATCTTGACTTGATTTCATATCTTGGTAGAAATATAAAATGTTACATGCTAGAGATTGCCTTTGTACAACTTTTGAAAGGTTTGTACTTAAAGATGGAAGAGCAAGCATGACACACAATCTTTATGTACTTCCTCTTAACTCTTTTTTATCCCGGGGCAAACATATTTTTGTGCAGATTTTCTTTTTATTCATCAATTGTTTACATGTCTAACACCTAAATCTTTCTTGATACATATAAGAAAAAAGAGATGTTATCATGTTTTAAGGAAAGCTAAACTCCTTTTTTTTCTTTTCTTAAGTATTTTCTACAACATTTCTTGACATCTCTTCATTTTGATTATAAGAAGAGCTGGTTTGAATTCTTTTGGTTATGTATATTCCAAGCATATGTCACACAACCATTTTTATTCACAAAACCTTGCTAGTGTCAATCTTTGTTTATTTGATTATAACTTATCTCGAAAATAATTAGATGATTGGCTTTGCCTCAAGCCTTGAATATTTTGTTCGTCGAGGGAAAAGATCAACAGTGTAATCACCATTTTAAGCTTATATGTTTGCTTGGAGAAATAAAAAATGAGTGGAAAAGAAATGCGACGCCTGAAATTTGATGCTTTCCTGTGTAAGAGTTCTGAAAACTTCGTCACCTTATTTGCAAAAGGTGAAAACCTTGATGCTCATGTTTTGTAAAAAATAAAAAGTCTGAAACTTCGGGGTTGTGGCTTTCTTCGCTGTGATGATTTAAAATTGAGGTTTTTGGAAATTTTATTTTGTATGGCTTAAATGTAAAAATCTGTAATTTTGGGTGGCTTATTTGAAAAGTCTGAAACTTTGGGTGGCACTATGATACTTTATTCATTTGCGGCTTTTAATCTATAAAATCTGGCCGAGGGATTTTGCTTTGGCGATTTCTTGCAGGACAATGTGAATAATCCTTTTAATCTGCATCTCTTTGAATTGTCCCCAAGATGAATTTTCTAGTTTTGCTGGAGTTGAGAAGTTAAGTTCACTTTAGGAACTAAATGAGCTCAATGTTAAAAGTGGGAATGATTACAGAATTAGGAAGTTGGAACATATGAGTGAGTTGATTAAATAAAAAAAAAATCAGAGAAGAAAATTATGCAACTTTTTAAAGATCAGAGAAAAGACATTAAAGAAGAAAATTATGACCTAGCAGATTACACGGAATGTGATTTTGCAGAAATCAACATCATCGAGACCTGGGCCACATTATTTGGGTGCGACACTCCATCTTCTGGTGAGGAAAACACTGTGGATGAGTGACATAATGCCAAACAACAAAGGGACGAGCAAAATAACCATTTCGAGAAGAAAATTAGAGAAATGACAGCCGCTATGATTACAATTAAAAGATAGTCACAATCACTGCAAATGACACCTCCGAAAATACACCAGTTAGAGACCATTTATGTTATAGAAAGGAGCTCACCTCCAATGAATGATAGAAGAAGGATTCAGTTCAGGGTCCAATGACGAAAAATGACGTTAAACAAATGGTGGAACAACAGGTGATAGAAATCTTGGATTGATCAAAAAGAGAGGCATTGATTATAGTGGGTAGACTTTATCCGAAGGATTTTGATGTCATCAAATATTCCAAGGGTTTTGTATCACCTTTTTTCAAAACTTTTGATGGAACTGGAAACCCCCGACAACATGTTGCACGCTTTTGAGCAAGTTGCTGCAACACAGGGGTTAGTGATGCGATATTATTCCACCAATTCATGAGTAGTCTTTCAGGAATCACTTTTGACAGGTTTATAGAATTACGCAACGGCTCAGTAAAGACACTTGCATAAATGGTAAACCTTTTTATCCCACGGTTTGTCGGAGCTCAATACCATGTCACCGTTGGTGACCTCGTGGTCGAGCAACAAAAACCGACTGAAACGTTAGTAGATTATATCCTGCGGTGGAGAAACCTCAGCATGAAGTACGAACCATAGCTTCAAGAGTAACATGCAATCAAAATTCTACTGCAAAACATCCATAGTCCAATAGAATTCTTACTCAAGGGACTTACAATAAAAAATTTTGAGAAGCTACTTAGCAAAGCTGCAAGCCTGCAAAGAGAGGCCAACCAAAGACATTTGAAAGGAGATCAGAGATAGTGGTAGCAGTTAACAGGATAAGCCAGTCGATGCAGGTCCAAGCTGAGCCGCCACGACAGATCTACTAACATCAACAGCGGTATATCAACAACACAATTGATATTCATCCCAACAAAAGCAGCACCAGATGGATGGAAGGTAGGGTCGGTCTATTACCGAATTGTTAAACAAGGTATATCTCTTCAAGGATGAGGCAATGACAAAGATGTTTTAGGATTTGATTAAGAAGCCTGTGTTCAGATTGTCAAAGCCGAAGAAAAAAGATGAGGTTAATAAGAAATGACATTCGAGATATTTCCCCTACCTCAGATTCATTGGACACGCCATAGAGGAGTACTATAGTTTTAAGGACTTGTTTGAGGAGAATTTCAAGAATGGAGACATAACAATCCTGAAAGAATATTTGAAAAGGACCTGAAATAGGTTTTATCAGTATAACTTCGGTCGATCTATTTGACCCAACCCCTACGCAACTGACAATGAATGAAATGCCTCTTGGCTACTATTGTTGTTTAAAAGGCATATTAGCAAGATAAGTGTTAGTCTGTCCCATCCCTCCCACCATAATGAATTAAAGGAAGGAAAGAGCTTGTTGTTGTCCAGAATTGTTTGATATTTGGAAAGCTCATCACATCAAAAGAGAAATTGAATGTCTTGATACGAATATGATTTCTGGAGAGAATAAAATTAATACCCTAATAACTGAGTCATCTACATTAAAGAATTTGGAATGAGTTTTAAGTTGATTTCAAAATAAGATAGTGTCATTGAAATACGAGTATTTGACTCGGGATATCACGAGTCTTTTAATTTCTTGCCACGTGACTGGGTCCTAACTTTATAATGAGTTCTAATATTCCAAAATTCATCTTAAGAAATATTTTAGGATTATTAGTCAGGGGAGTTTGGACATTCAAAATTTTTAAGAAAAATACGTTCCACCAGATATAATAATTCTCGGAAAATAAACGGAGCAAGAAAAAATTGAGACCCCTGAGAAGAAGCTTGAGGTGAGCATATAATCAAAATTGGTGTCTGAATTCAGACATTCAAAATCTTTAAATCATGCTCTACCAGATATAATAATTCTCAACAAAACATGAAAAAAAAGGGATTGCGTGAAAAGTTTGATCCAAAAATCAAAACAAAAAGAAAAGTCTCCCTGAGAAAAAACTTGAGGTAGACATATAAGAAAAAATTGGTGTCTGAATTTCCCCTAATTAATGAGACTTAAAATGCTCTCTTAAGAAAATTCTTCTGATATTTTACTCGAGAAAAAGTTCTATGACCTTGAGTCTTTTGGTCGGTTATTAATTGACTCAGAAATATCTTTGGAAAATGAAAAATATTGTTATCGCACGACAAAAATTTTGAAATCTGCTTAGGTCCAGGAAGAAAGAATTAAATAAGCGACGATGATATTAGCACTTAATGGAAATTCAGCCCTGAAGTCATATCCTTCAGCGCCCAACAAATACAACTATAATGACAATTCAAAGAACGACAAAGCGATTTCTCAAAGATAACTTGAACAAATTTTACAGAATCGGTGATAATAAACGACAAATTGCTATGAACAAAATTATGAAGTTGCGCCACTTCAGCTGTGGTGTCTTAAGAGATAATGCATCTTTATAGGTACTTGAAATAATATAATTTTGATAGCACCTTAAAGAGTGGGTTATGCTCTAACACCTGTCCTTAGTCAGTGGATGATACTTTGCCTCGTAATGTTTTATAGAAAGACTCGTTCTTAGAAGCACAGATGTTGGACTTGTCTAAAACTGGGGCCAAATCCTAAAACAAATGCAACAAAATAAAATTCAACATCAAACAAAATAAAAGTCAATATTGAAACAAAATTTTGCACCTCATAAATCTTTGTGAATCTCTACATAAACATTTCAATAAAATTCACCACTGTACGAACATATACATATGTTCTCCACACTTCAAAAAATTTTCATGATCTCTGCATAAATTGAATTTCAACAAAATTCCTTTTGCAATTTTCAGCAATTCTCAGCAATCTCAGCACTCAGGATATGCTTTCGTCCTATTCCTTGCACTGGATAGGTGTAAGACCTCCAGGTTCATTGAGGCATCCAATTTCTACAAATTTCTTCAGGAAAAGGGAGTAAACCAATAAGGTACCCAATTCCTTCTTGCATTGGATAGGTGTAAGACCTCTAGGTTCTGTTGAGGCATCCAATTCCTACGATTTTCTTCAGGATAAGGGAGTAAACCAACAAGGTACCCGATTCCTTCTTGCAATGGATAAGTGTAAGACCTCTAGGTTTTGTTGAGGCATCCAATTCCTACGATTTTCTTCAGGATAAGGAAGTAAACCAATAAGGTACCCGATTCCTTCTTGCACTGGATAGATGTAAGGCCTTCAGATTCTATTGAGGCATCCAATTCCTATAATTTTCTTCAGGATAAGGGAGTAAACCAATAAGGTACCCGATTCCTTCTCGCACTTGATTAGGTGTAAGGCCTCCAGATTTGTTGAGGCGTCTAATTCTTACAATTTTCTTCAAGATAAGGGAGTAAACCAACAAGGCACCTGATTCCTTCTCGCACTGGATAGGTGTAAGACCTCCAAGTTTTGCTGAGGCGTCTAATTCCTACAATTTTCTTCAGGATAAGGGAGTAAACCAACAAGGTACCCGATTCTTTCTCGCATTGGATAGGTGTAAGACCTCTAGGTTCTGTGGAGGCATCCAATTCCTACAACTTTCTTCAGGATAAGGGAGTAAACCAATAAGGTACCCAATTCCTTCTTGCACTGGATAGGTGTAAGACCTCCAGGTTCGTTGAGGCATCCAATTTCTACAAATTTCTTCAGGATAAGGGAGTAAACCAACAAGGTACCCAATTCCTTCTCACATTGGATAGGTGTAAGACCTCCAGATTCTGTTGAGGCATCCGATTCCTACGATTTTCTTCAGGATAAGGGAGTAAACCAACAAGGTACCCGATTCCTTCTTATAATGGATAGGTGTAAGACCTCTAGGTTTTGTTGAGGCATCCGATTCCAACGATTTTCTTCAGGATAAGGGAGTAAACCAACAAGGTACCCAATTTCTTCTTGCACTGGATAGGTGTAAGACCTCCAGGTTCTGTTAAGGCGTCTGATTCCTATAATTTTTTTTTCAGGATAAGGGAGAAAACCAACAAGGTACCCAATTCCTTCTTACACTAGATATGTTTAAGGCCTCCAGGTTCTATTGAGGCATCAGATGCCCCACCTCTGAGGGAAAAGTAAGACCCCCTGTGGCATCCGACAGTTCTCTCTGAAAAAGTTAATAAGTCCTTGTAGCGCGTTTGAGACACCTGTTCCACCCACACCAAATTAATATATGAGATTGGGAGGAAACCAACAAGGTACCCAATTTCTCATGCACTGGATTGGGAGTAAGCCAACAAGGCACTCGATTCTTCTGTTGTCACACTGCAAACACAGGATAAGGGAGTAAACCAATAAGGTACCTGATTCCTTTGTACATTGGATAAGGAGAAAGCCAACAAGGCACCTTATACCTCTGCTACACCATGTTATCACACACTGGATAAGGGAGTAAACTAGCAAGGTACCCAATTCTTTTCTTGCACTGGATATGTATAAGGACTCCAGGTTCTGTTGAGGCATCAGATTCCTCACCTCTGAGATAGGAGTAAGACCACTTGAAATGGACAAAGGCATCCGATAATTCTCGCCAGGATAGTAGGCCCTTGTTGCGTTGCTAAGGCATTCTTAAATTTTATCTAAATGTGTGTACACTTTGCTATGTCGATACTGACTAAGCGTACATGAAATGAAATACATACTTTTTTACGCCCACTTGCGGCTATGCCAATTTCTTTGTCAAATCACAACAATACTTTGCCAAATTAAGGTGACTCTGGTTAGGTCATGGCCACCTTTCTACTGGATCACGACAATACCTCTAGATTCACACATTCCTTCCCCTAATGGATATAGGTTGAATCTATATAATATCTAAGCTGGGCATAAAACATCTTTAAGTGTACACGACATCCTAGACTATCTTTTGACACTTTCTACCACTAAAACCATATACCTCAAGTGGTGTAGTTGTGTCTTTGACTAGGTCTCGACTTCAAGATGAGTCTCTGTGCTTTTCTTCCTTACAACTTCTAAGAATATATACACACACATCAACCTTTGATAAATATCCTTCTTGGTCATCCCCAGCAGATAACACCTTTTATATTACTAGTGGGTGTTCACTAAGCTACCAATGGTAGATACTAGCGGAGTTCCTTCCTTACTGAGTTATATACTCTTTAAGGTAACGTTAACTTCAACTTTGCTCGACTAGTCCGTTGATCGTCTCGGTCAACGCCAATACGCGTGGTATGCTTGTTTAGCACACCACACCTATTGGGGGTCCATTTGTTGACCTCACTTTTGGGTGAGGGTTTTGGGTCTTTCCTTTAGTAACATGATCTAGCCTTAGGACTTTCCTAATTACTATCTTAGTATCTTAGAAATGATACACATCTTCTCTTTGTATATTTCAACCAAATCTTTGTTCTCTATATGTGATCAATATTCTTTAATACAAAGATTAGAGATTACATAAGGGAACCCTGATGAGAATCCCCATATGACTACTTGACCTTAGGATTGACCCTAGGTGTTGTTCTGGAGCTAGTTCACTCACTTGCACTCGTTGTCACTCATTTTCACCCCTATTCACTCACAATACTGAACCCAACTTGTTGACTATGATCCCTTGATACTTTGGGAGACTATGTAGATGGTCTCCTAGACCCTCTAGCCTTAAGCGGGGGTTTAGCTAGCACCAGTACATAGATGACCCAAATGAAAATTTCTTTATTCTGTGGCTCAAATCAGGATGGTTGGCACCTCAATTTCATAAATTACCCAATTTAGTCTTTTGCCCCAAAACCAATTTGGACTCTTCAATGGACCTAAATTTGATCCCAATTTTCCCCAACTTGAATCCTACACTCGTCATAACAATCCTATACATCGAATTGGACCTTAAATTGGCTCTGGTCATGCCTCAATTTTACTCAATTTCAACCAACATTCAAAATCCTCAAATTTGCCCCAAATTGGCTATCTCCCAAACTTCCCCCAAATTGAATGCCCAAACCTAAAAATTGACACCCAGTTGATGTTGAGAACTCTTTATAACATTCACATAAAAAATTTTGAATCATCAATTTGGACCTAACCCAATCATAGCCTAACCTAGACCAGAGTCTAGCCCAACACCACCAAATTGACTAAGCGACCAAAATATATCAAATTGACAATCCCAATCAACTCAAAATCACTTCAAATCTTAAAAAAAAAAAAAATCTTGCAAAAATCATCTACACCATCTTGATCAATCGAGCTTGAACCAAAATTTTGATAGAAATAGAATTTCGACGCATTTTTGACCCAATCGGCGATGAGGTTGCCCGAACGATCTTAGATGACAAAACGGACTGCGCTGGTGCATCCGGAGCATTGATTTTGCTTAAAGGAGATGTTCATTTCACAACGATGGCNCTAAGCGACCAAAATATATCAAATTGACAATCCCAATCAACTCAAAATCACTTCAAATCTTAAAAAAAAAAATCTTGCAAAAATCATCTACACCATCTCGATCAATCGAGCTTGAACCAAAATTTTGATAGAAATAGAATTTCGACGCATTTTTGACCCAATCGGCGATGAGGTTGCCCGAACGATCCTAGATGACAAAACGGACTGCCCTGGTGCATCCGGAGCATCGATTTTGCTTAAAGGAGATGTTCATTTCACGACGATGAGATGCCTGGGAGAAAATGCATAAAATGGAGTGTATTATAATAATACTAATGATATTATTATTACTATAATTTTCTTTTCCCTTTTTCCAAAAAAAAGAAAAGAAAAAAAAGCCCAAAATCCTATCTCCATCTCCCTCGCGCATGCCTCCCTCTCCCGTTTGCACGCGAGCCGCACTCCCCCTGTCCCGTTCACACGTGAGGCCGAGCCCCTCTCCTCCCTCTCGTTTGCCTTCCTCGAGCTGCATGCTTCTAGCACCATACGCTATCCTTATCACGATCTTATCACATGCTCTCTCTGAGCCGCACGCATGGGAGGGACCTTCCTCTTTGCTTCGCACCCATGTGCAATCCCGATCACAATCTTATCTCCTGCTTTATGTCATCGTTTTCCCTCCTCCATCGACATTGGTCCACCATCAGTAGGTTAAGGTAAGCTTTTCTTCTCCTTTGTGGCTATAAGAATCCCCATTTGGGGAGTTCCTAAGGGATAGCCGAACTTTACTTGGAGTGANGCTTCTAGCACCATACGCTATCCTTATCACGATCTTATCACATGCTCTCTCTGAGCCGCACGCATGGGAGGGGCCTTCCTCTTTGCTTCGCACCCATGTGCAATCCCGATCACAATCTTATCTCCTGCTTTAAGTCATCGTTTTCCCGCCTCCATCGACATTGGTCCACCATCAGTAGGTTTAGGTAAGCTTTTCTTCTCCTTTGTGGCTATAAGAATCCCCATTTGGGGAGTTTCTAAGGGATAGCCGAACTTTACTTGGAGTGAGGCAGGCGCTGCCATGTTTGTGTCTTGTTTATTGGAAGAAAATTTGAGAGAGAGAAGGGCTTGTGGCCGAAATTTGGGGGAGGTTTAGTGCCTAGCCGAAATTAAGGGTGAAAGGGAGGTGCTGCCATTTTTTTCCTCTGTTCTTGAAGTCCATTTCAGATTTGCATCAAGAGGTAACTTTGTTACTTTCTCATACATTTGATAATCTGGACTCTTTTAGAACTCTGTTGCTTTTCCTGGATAAACCTCGAGCAAGGTGATCTCTCTCTTTCCTACTCCTCCCCTTCCGATGCTGCTCGTATTCATAAACTCTGGCCTACGATTAAAAAAAATGCTGTGAGCTTTTTCAGTTAAGCTGATTGGTTGGTCTTGTTAGATGGGTAATCTGAATTTTTTTTGGCATGTTCTCTAAATTTTTGTCATCCAAAAATGATTGAGAATCATATACTTAAGTTGGCAGGTAGCTTTGTTATTTTATTCTAATGTCAAAATGCCTATCATAAAATCAGAACTTCAAATCTTGACTTGATTTCATATCTTGGTAGAATATGAAATGTTACATGCTAGAGATTGCCTTTGTACAACTTTTGAAAGGTTTGTACTTAAAGACGGAGAGCAAGCATGACACACAATCTTTATGTCCTTCCTTTTAACTCTTTTTTATCCCGGGGCAAACATATTTATGTGCTGATTTTCTTTTTATTCATCAATTGTTTACATGTCTAACACCTAAATCTTTCATGATACATATATAAGAAAAAGAGATGTTATCATGTTTTAAGGAAAGCTAAACTCTTTTTTTTTTTCTTAAGTATTTTCTAAAACTATTACTTGACATCTCTTCGTTTTGATTATAAGACAAGCTGGTTTGATTTTTTTTTGGTTATGGATATTCCAAGCATATGTCACACAACCATTTTTATTTACAAAACCTTGCTAGTGTCAATCTTTATTTATTTGATTATAATTTATCTCGAAAATAATTAGATGATTGGCTTTGGCTCAAGCCTTGCATATTTTGTTTGTCGTGGGAAAAGATCAACAGGGTAATGACCATTTTAAGCTTATATGTTTGCTTGGAGAAATAAAAAATGAGTGGAAAATAAATACGACACCTAAAATTTGATGCTTTCCTGTGTAAGAGTTCTGAAAACTTCGTCACCTTATTTGCAAAAGTAGGAAACCTTGATGCTCCTCTTTTGTAAAAAAAAAAATCTGAAACTTCGGGGTTTTGGTTTTCTTCGTTGTGATGGTTTAAAATTGAGGCTTTTGGAAATTCTATTTTGTGTGGCTTATATGTAAGAATCTGTAATTTTTGGTGGCTTATTTGAAAAGTCTGAAATTTTGGGTGGCACTTTGAGGCTTTATTCATTTGCGTCTTTTAATCTGTAAAATCTGGCCGAGGGATTTTGCTTTGGCGATTTCTTGCATGACAATGTGAATAATCCTTTTAAACTGCGTCTCTTTGAATTGTCCCCAAGATGAATTTTCTAGTTTAGCTGGAGTTGGGAAGTTAAGGTCACTTTAGGAACTAAATGAGCTCAATGTTAAAAGTGGGAATGATTACAGAATTAGGAAGTTGGAACCTATGAGTGAGTTGCTTAAATAAAAAAAAAAATCCATTTACTGGAAATGTGAGGGAGATTAGAGAGGCTAGCATTACAAAATTATTTGAGAAGAGGAAAAACTCACATATTTATTCATGAATTGGGGCAATACTGTTAATGAGTGAAAAAGGAATTTGGAAGCTTATGGAACAATGTCAATCTGGACTCAGATGTGAGTGTGCTCGAAAATCTTAAACCATTCAAAAATCTGAGTTTGTTCACATATTCATACAAGGGTATAAGCTATATATAAAATTATTGGAAATTCTTTATAAAACATTAAAATGGCATATAAGTTCGAAGTTGGAAGAGGGGCTTTAAACATTCTTTTGGTGGTTACTTTTGAATACGAACTCGATGGTTTGGGTGGTATTGAGGCTGCGTTGGTTAACCTTAACTGGTGATATTTGGATCGCTCTTTTTTAGATCATTTTGTGACCTTTTAGCTACGGAATCGAGGGATTTTGGGCTACATTTGTGGGCTATATTTGTGGTTGTTTCTTAGATTCGGTCTCTTTGCCGCTTTGACTTGCTGGAGGAATAGCTTGGGAGGACTATCTCTTGGATGATCCGTTTATGAAATTGGAGAAAATGACACTCTTTTGGGTTGATTCGAGGATCGTTGGGCCGCCTATTTGTGACTTTTCGTCGATCATTTTAAAAACGATTTTGAGGGATAATCCGCCTCTGTTACGTCGTATTTTAGGCGGTATCATTTCCGCCTCTCTCTTCCTTGCCTTCAGTCCTTTGTTTCTCCTTGCTTCTTGGCCTACATCACGTGCCTATGTAGGACGCATAGGTGCGCACGTATAGGACTCTTGCTTTATGTGGGGCCATCAAGCAAGGCTGTAAGTGGAGTGTGTGAGGCTATGGACAGTGATAAGATTACATTATAGAGAATCGGGTCCCTTAGAATAGTATCTCCCAACTTAGAGGCCCTGGTGAGGGTAGAGTAGGGAATTTTTACAGATACTATTCGCCCAGCTTTG